>RJWT010015745.1:0-20254 GCA_004365215.1 Cuniculus paca | reverse complement strand
AAAACTGGAGGTACACGTTCTAGAAAAGGGAACATGGACAACAAAAGGTGTGAGGTGAAAATACGCATACTGTTTTCTAGAATCTGAAAGACGGTGTAACTGGAGTACAGTGAACAGCGAGAAAGTTGGGAGCCGATGCTAACTCAGTAAGGACTTTGGTATCAGTGGTAAGGGCTGGGGACCTGATTCCAAGTATGATAGGTTTTCATCAGTGAGTGATGTGAGCATTCTGAAAACTTGATGGGGCATGATTTCGGAGATGGTCAGGAATGAAGTAAGACCAGTGAGGAGGCTATGGTCAAGTCCAGATTGGAGAAGTGGACATCTCAGACCAAGACTGTGGCAGAGGAGATGAAAATGAGTGGCAGGTACATGGTAGTGACAAAGCTCAATGATGAAATAAAAGACAGAGGCAATCAGGGTTAAACTCCAGAGGTCTGATGTTTGTAACTGGATAAGTGGTGACGTCATTTGCTGGAAGAAGAAAGACTGAGCAAGGTCCAGTGCTGGTGAGGTCACCATTCAGGTGGAAAGACTGGATGAGAGGAACCCTGTGGCCAAAAGCCCGACTGTCCTAGATTGCAGGAGTCCAGACCTCTCACTGCCTTGAAAGGAGAACCAGGAAGCATCTTGACAACCAACCACAGTATGAAAGTGCAGCAGGAGATGCCCCTCCCCCAAGTCAGTATGCATCAGTCTGTTGCCCAGGTAACAGTTCCTGTTCCAGATCTGGTTGCTCCTGTCTCTTAGAAACAGCTGGTCACTGTGATGCACATTGTATAAACCGGTCCCCAACTGACAAGCCGTTCTGCTCCTGTACTTCCTGCAATATTGCATATAAGCCCTAGACCACCAGAGATCGGGGCCTGATATTCTGGGAGTCATCCCATCAGTGCCCGTCAACGTGAATAAATCTGCTCCGAGTCCCAGGTGTTGTTTCAGCGTTTCTGCTTGCTGTTGCAGAAGTACAAACAGAGTCTTGTTGTAAGAGTCTATCTAGTACCAAAGGAAAACCTCCTGTGCAATATAAACTATGTATTGTGATAAAAATGTTAAGGGCAACCCTCCCTCATTTCTGTAATCAATAATATCTCTGACAATCAGAATACCATAGGCCACAGTTTCAAAACACAGATAATATATCAAAAACCTGGGTATGTTGTGGGACTCTGTTGCAAAAACCTAAATAATCGTCTTCTTTGATTTTTCCATAAAGAAATTTCATAGTTTTTGGACTTAAGTAAGTGTGGAGTGTTCAATTCTTGTGACATTGAGAAAGAAATTTCTTAAGAACAATGTTGGCATTTTACAAAGAAATCAATACTTAGTATTCTCTCGGATTATTTTACCTAAAAGGACATTGCCTTTATAGTTCACATTTCCTTCCATAGAAGACAAACATAATATTAGAGTGACTCTTTTAAGAGTATTACAACATACCATATTGCACAATAAAAAGAATATGATAAAAACTAAAAGATTGGGCATTAAATGCCAGGAAAAAATGATTAATTTAGCAAACAAAGACATAGAAAGTCAACTTAGTCATTCAATAGTCTTCAGAAGAACAATAAAATAAGACTTATCTCTCTCTCTGATAGAATATTTTTCCCTATCCGTGATTACAGTTTCAATTTATATGCTTAAATAGCTTGGCATTTGGAAACATTGTATCACGAGCTTAGAAAGTTATTGAATTAGTAAAAATTCAAAATTATAGCCTTTTTTTAAAGAAAAGTTATTTACCAACACCAAATATAAGTCAAACTACCACCGGGCTTCATTGAGCCTTTAAAAATATGGGAACAGCTTAGCAGCCTATCTGCAAAGGTAGATGTCAAAACACTAAAAGACGTTTGAAAACTGCTCTCCCTCTTAAATATATTTAAATTCCCTATGACAATTGACATACCCTATTTTGTGTGTGTGCAGTCTTGGAAATGCCTGCAAGGCAGAAGGACAAGTCTCAATCTACATTCGATTTGGGCAGAACAAGCTCTGAATGCACGGATCCTAACACATGAAGTTTCACTACATTTTAAATTGTCTTAAGAGTGGGTGGTGCCCGACCTGTTAGCACACACTTGCAATTCCTAAACTCGGGAAGTTGAGGCAGGACCACTGTATGTTCAAGGCCAGCCCCGGGCTACATAGCAAGACCTTGCCTCCAAAAACAACAACAAAAGGAGACTTATAAAGATAATATTTATTGCATTACTTTTGCCTTGACAAACAAAATCAGAGACAATAATTCTAGGTTTTTGCGCAGCTAAATGTTTGACTTGAAGACAAATTGAAAAATGGTAATAGAATGATTTATGATGAAGCCCCTTCCTCTGCTGGCTTTTCCACGTTACTCCACCTGTGGTCCTGACAGGTTGTGGTGATAAATACACTTCGCCCGAAAATCAAACACAAAACCCGTGCCAAATGCCTTGTTCTTTTTAATCCCTCAGTAAGAAGCAAACGAGAAGGGAGAGGGCACGCAAAATCTCCGGGTTGTTTTACCGTATCTGGAAAACACCACATCTTACATTTAAAATAGGTTTTTTATTTCTTTTAACAATACCCTTCATCCCATTTATACTTCATTTCTTCTGGACTACTGAGAGACCACGATTTTTGTTTTTTCAATTCCTTGATTTCCTAGGTAAAATTAAATTATACTATTTCCTTGGTGATACTAAATATTTACAAAGATTGAGAATTCTTTCTGCTGTTTAGTTCTTAATTCTTCCTTGACTTTGTCTCCTTTTTTCAACTTTGCCTTTTTATTCTGCTCACTTGCCTCTCTCTCCTCTCACACACACACACACACCCACACACACCCACACACACACGTACATATCTGTAGATCTTTTTCCTATCATACCCATGCTTCAGGTTTTTAGAAACTGCCTTAGTCACTCTGTCAATTCTTGTATTACTTGTTTGTCCTTTTTTTTCAGTCTAGTTGAAAAACACATCTGGTTTCTATTCTAATCAAATTCCTCCGAGAATAACTTCATATTATAGAAGGCAAATAATCTTCAAATAATAACACAATGATGCAACTTCTGGTAATTTAAACTTTTATCCAATAATTTTTAAAAACTATTCATGTCGTGTAATAGGCTTTTTTTTTTAAAGGTAAAAGTTTATGGAGGTGAGGTTTGTATGGATAATCATTGAAAGCAAATTCATATTGGAAAACTATTTGAAATGAGAGATCTTGGAAGCTAAACACAGAAAATGATTCAGTCTCCTTAGCAATTCATTCCTGAGAGTTCACAAGTTAAGCAGCAGATAGAAAGTGTGATGGACGAGGGAAGAGAGCAGGGCCTATGTATTGAAAAACAGAAAACAAAACTTGAAACTACTGCCTCCCTGGTGGTGAGTTCGATCCCTGGTACAAAAAAAAAACCTTGAAACTACTAAGACACAGCAAACAGACGTTCAGAAAGTGTTACCAACCTCTTACAAAACATAAAACATAAAGCTGTGTAACTAATCCTTCACTGGGGGAGAACCAGAGGTCGCAGGAGCCAAGCTGGCCCATGAAGAGCTTCCAGAACTCAGAGGATTTACAGCCACGCATATCTGAACTTCAGTTACTGTTCTTAATAATCGCGTGAGCTAGGCAAGTTACCAAGCTTCCCTGTGTCCTAGGCGAAAAGAGAAATAAAGAACCAGACTCCCTTTGCAGAAGCCAAAAGGCTAGGTACTGGGTGCAAAAAATGGAGTACTTGGAGGGTCAGAAGTAGGAGTAGGGTTTTGAAAGAGGAAGGCACTGGGTAGCTCCAGGGGCAGTTGCTAGGTGAGCTGGAACCCCAGGGTTAGCCTGAAAGCCAGAGTGAGCCGGGCCGACAGGAGCCCGCATGCAGCTGACAAATAGCAATAGCCAAGGCGCGCGCAGCGCACAGAAAGAGACTGCTAAGGGCTGTCACTGTCTCGCTCGGCCCTTCCACGCCGCCGGTTCTGCTCTTGGCTTCATTCTGCAAAGGTTTAACTAGGGAGGGGGAGAGAGAAGGGGGTCAGAGAAAGTAAGTTAGGGAGGGAACGAGAGGGAAGCGAGGGGGAGGGGAGAGGAGGGGGAGGGGGAGAAGAGCGGCAGAGAGAGAACAGCTACTTTTCTGGCCTCCCTTTCTAGGTGAAGAAGCAAGGCGCGCGAGGGTTTGTTTCACGAGGTAACAGAGTGTGGAATAACGTGAGAGATCTACACAGACAGCTAATCTGGAGCCTGAGCTCCTCGTCGATTGTCTTCCACGTAGGATTTATTTTCACAGAGGGACTGGAGCCCCCCCCCATTTTCTTACCTCGTCAAGTACTTAGCAGCAGTACCTCCTCAAGTATGCAGCACTTAGCAAGGAGCATACCAGCGGCGGCTGCACGCCAAATGCCTCAGCAAAACCCACAGAGCTGCAGCCTGCAGCACAGCCTAGGGAGGCCTCAAGCCGGAAAGACCCGAGCAGAGAGGAGGAAAAACAGAAAGAAACCCGAGAGAGACCAAGGGGCCGATGGGACACTGATGAGACGGGAACAGAAAGGCAGTGAGAAAACGAACAAACAGAAATGACAGAAACGTCCTAAATATTAGAGAAGACGGGATACAGTAAAGACAGGCACTCGTGCCGGGCGGTTGAAAACGGTGACCTCATGGAAATCCAAACGAAATGGTCCCCGGAGGCTGAGGAGGGTACAGGGGAAAAAGAGGACAGGACAAAGAAAAATCGCTCAGTGGGTACAAGTTCCAGAGAGCTAGGAGCGAGAAATTCTGGGGCGCTGTTGCACATGAGGGGGACTACAGAGAACAGCAATGGCTAAAAGCTCATGGCTTTCTGTGCGCTGCGCGCGCCTTAGCTCATGGCACATGGCTAAAAGCTAGATGGAAGGATTTTGAAAGTTTTCAGCATCAAAAAATGATAAACACAAGTGGGTAGGCATGTTTAGCCTGATCTGAGAATTACACGGTGTACTCACACCAGTGGTACCCCATTGACATGTACCATTTTCTAATTTATTCATGAAATCAAGAGAAAAAAGTATAAATGGGCCATCATGAGAATGACTCTCAGTGGAGATAGTTTATTAAGCGTTTTCATTGTCACACTACAGCTTTACAGTATGCTTTAAAATTGACGGAATGGTTGCTCTTAATTAATAAACAAAGGCGCAGAGAGGTTAAGCCACTTGTCAGTTTCTCGAAAGTTGTAAGCAATGGTGTCAGGCCTTGGGGGTTGCCAGCAGGTGTTGCAAGAAAATTCAAGCACGGTGAGTTCTCCATCCTTTAATCTTGTGTCTGGAAATGTCTCTCTCTGGCTTTCACATTTAAACAATTTTTTTGTAGCACACATATTTCTAGGTCAGCTGTGGGGTTTTGCTTTTGCTTTGTTCTGTATTTTTCTTTTGGCATTTTAAACCAGTTTCCACTGTTGGTATTGAAAACTCCTATTGCTCCTTCCAAAGTTAATACATCTTGTTTCTCTGATTATCTTGAAGATCTCTTCTCCTTCACCTTAACTTTTAGCAGTCTGAGTATGATGTGCCTAAATGTAGTTTTCTGAATATTGATCCTCCTTGAGGGTTGCTAAACCTCTTGCATCTGTGAATTCATACCCTTCATCAGTTGTGGGTCGTTCTCTGGCATGGTCTCTGCAGACATCACTCTGCCCTAATCTCACCCTCATCTCTTTTAGCTCTTCCTTCCACTGTCACATTCTTTCCATTCAGGGTGTGCGTGATCTGTTTCTATAAATATTTGCTGAGGACTTCCCTGGAGTCCACTAATCCTACCTTCTTCTCTTAAAAACTATAAATGAGTCTTTAATTTCAGACATTGTATTAATCAATTCCAAAATGTATATTTTATTATCTTTTATTGTAATCTATTTTATTATAGATTGTAATTTTGGATGAAATTTTCCATTTTTTTTCTTTCTTTTAAAGACGATAAAACCAAGAAAAATAAAACAGAATAAAACCAATCAGAACAAACCAGAGTAAGTGATACAGGACCTCACAACATTGCAAAATCAACAATAGTTACCATCATGCCTTTTGTTGTCTTCAAAATAGCTGCAGATACCTTTGGACATAGTAAAAACCAAACAGAACAGAATAGAATAGGAACAGTAAAAACAAAACAATGGATAAAATAAAGGATTTCAAAACAAGACAACAGTAAACTCAAAATAGCTACCATATATATCTTACTATCACTGAAATAGCTGCTCATGCCACTGGGTATAACATAACAAAGCAAAGCAAAAGATAATAAAACCCAACCCAACAAAACAATGAACAATGTAGGACTTCAAAACAAGACTATAGGGAATCCACAATGGCTACCACCGTCAGAAGGAGACCCCCCCCCCAGATGCCACACTGTGTACTGCTGCCTTCTGAACAGATGATCAGAGCACTGGCCCTCGACCTGCAAGGTCAGTGAAACTCCAAAGCGCCACAGGCATCCAATTCCTTGATAGCTATCATCACAGCCTGTGTTTCTCTGGACCAGCCGGTTGCTTGGGGGAGGGGGATGGCACTTCTTGTTAGCCAGACTGCGAGCCCGAAGGAGCTGGGATCTGGCTGTCTCCCTGCCAGCGGCGAACCACAGGGAAAGGCTTGGCTCTGGATGTGTCGTGACTGACAGCTGCTCGCACATGGCTCTGGTTCCGGCGGGGCGGGGCTTGTTCTCTCTCCCCACAGTCCGGGATGGCGCTGACTCACATGGGAAGGCTTGGCTCTGGATGTGCCCTGTCCGGCAAAGCTGCCTGTACATGGCCCTTTCTTTTGTTCATTTATTCTACAATTTATTTATTGAACATACATAATATTATTTTAAAGCTTTTGTCTGCAAAAACAAATTCAGAAGATCCAAGATAGGTTGCATCTATGCACCTGCTTCTAGCACGGTCTTTGCATCATGCTTTCTCTATACATCAAACGCTGTACATACAGATCTACAGAGCCTGTGCATGAAGCTACTTTCCACCAGAGGACCTGAGCAAGGTGGTTTCATCTTGACTGAGCTGGATCCAGTCTGGGTGGTAGTTTTGGCAGTTTTCCCAGCTCTGGGGACATGGGCCTTTGATAAAGAAGTTGGGAAGCCTCAGCCGTGGAAACCTGAGGGAGCATCAGCTCTCTTCTTTGGAATACTGATGCTTAAGTCTTTGACTGTCAATATCACACATCTTAAACTTTTAATATCCGTCTCAAGGGAAAGACCAGTGAGGTCATGGAAGCCTTCGGCTCCTGGTCACACAGCTCGAACAAGCCTTGCGCTCGACCACCCCTGAGCAAGGCTTCTGGGCCAACACTGGACTGAGCCAAGGCACAGTGGGGAAAAGCAGCTGCCCTGTAGGTGAGGTTCCCCAGACTCAACAGCAGCCTGCAGACCTGTCCAGAACCCTGAGGCTCTTCTCCTCCCGGGAGAGGCCTCCTCTGGGGCTACGCCTGGTCCACGGCAGTGCTCAGTGACAGCAAAAGCTTTCGAGAGATGGAAAGAACCACAGGCTCCGTCCGCTCCCCGGGGAAGGACTTCCCTGAACAGGCAGATTTTAGCTGTTTTGGCCCTCGGGGCTTCCAGGGTCCTTAAAATTAGCATTTTGTAAGTTACCCAGGTTTTTGATCTACCAAAGTGGAGACAATGCCTAGGAGACCTGCTCCATCCTGCTGAGAAACAGAAGCCTTGAGTAGATTTTCTGAAAGCATCTTTATCCTTCTTGCCAAAAATAAATAAATAAAATAAAATAAAAACCTTCTAGCAATGGTAATAATAAAGCAGTGGAGAAAATAATATGTAACTCTGGTATAGTAATATTCATATCAGACAGATTACAATTAAAGAAAGTGTGAAAGCGGATACAGAAAGGGACTATCTATCGATGGAAACAAACAATCCAGCAGGAAGACATAGGAAGTCTGAATATGTGAGTACCGAAAACGCTGCCTACATATATAAGGCAAAAATGTGTAGACTCTTAAGAATTAACTGACAAATCCATAATGAAAGTGGAGTATTTTAATACTCCTCTTTAGATAACAATAGGTAAATCTGACACAAAGAATTAGTAAAGGACACAGGAATTGCTAGTGAAGTTGACACATGTATTCGTGTGTGTGTATAAAATATTGCATTCAACAAATCAAGCCTATACATCCCTTTCAAGTAAAGAGACACCTGAAACATTTACAGAAATTTTCCAAGTAGTGTCATAAGTGAAATCTCAGAAATACATTCTTTCCTCCATCCTTATCTAAATAAAATGTCATAGTTAATAATTATAGTTATTCCTTTGCATTCACCTTCAATTTCTTTCTGTATTTTCACTTTATCATTTGTTTGAAAAAAACCACAAACCTAACTAAAGATAACTCTTCACATCCTCCACACCTTATGAGGACAGCTAAATACATACAGGGAAATTGTGTGATCATATCATCATAGTCTCATTTTAATTCATAATCACATAACTCAATTGAGCCTTCACACTATCAGATAGTCAGACTGCAACCCCTGTCTTTCTCTCTCTCTCTCTCTCTCTCTCTCTCTTTCCCCTTTTCTCTCTCTCTCATTTCCACCTTTTTTCCTTCTGGTCTCCAGACCCACCTCCTGTATCCTCACTCTGAGGTGGTGATTTTGCTTCCTGTTTCAATGAGAGAATTAAAGCCCTGAGAGCTGTCACAGATTCCCGTGACCGCATCTACCAATCAGCATCGTCTACTTTCCCTTCTGCTCTCAGCTCTAAGGTCAGCCTTGTCCAGAACTTCACAAGCAGCGTTTGCATTGCTCCTCCAGTGATCCTGGGTGAGTGATGCTGACTGTAGCATCTCACAACTGAGAGCACAGATTTGCATTCACCGCATCGGAGGTGACCAGTGCCACTCTGTCCCCTTCCTGTTCAGCAGGGAGCCACACCTGTCACATCGCCAACACCTGTGTTTTTTAAAAGATTCACTAGCATTCCTCATGCCATGTAATGTATAAAAAACACCTCTATACAACCTTTTGTTCTTTCCCATGCTCTTTCTAGTATGAAATAATGCCACAAATTATTTGTAAAATAAAATTGGTTCTTCGATCATGCAGTAGCCCTCAGCTTTCCTCCCCGAGGAAGTAGCACCAAGGAGGACAGGTCTTCCCAGGGTACCAATCGGAACCTCCCATAAATCCGATTCGTGTCTTGTGGGCTGGGAAATGAAGCTTCTGTGGTGTCCTGCTCTCGGAGTGACTGATTTTATTAAGTTTAGGTTCATTTAGTCTCTGCAGTCGAGCAGGAGCTTAGTGGTAACCAGATCAAAGAATTTGAGATTAGCAGCCTTATAAGAGCCCATTCTTATTTTAATCATTCATTTTAAGTGTTAATTTCTCATGTACTGAGAAAGAGCTTGGTTTAATTAAAAGCAGAACCAAATTTGATCTTGGAATATGAACTTATTTTAAGACATATTGTTAGTGGTGAATATTAAGAATCCACACAGGGAAAGAGCTTGAGAGACTATAATTTATTCTCTAAAACAATGGAGTCTGATGTCAGTGTCTTTGTCCAGTGTGAAAGTCCGGCCTCCAGTAAGCATTCCGATGGAAAGATTCTGGTGGACGGGTGGGAGCTGCCACTGCGTCACTAGGACTTTGGCTCACATTTTTCCCATCAGAGCACAATGGCTCCGAACAAAGAGGAAACAGTATGGTGAGCCACAGCACCCTCCACTTAGCACGGACACGAAGCCAGGGCACAATGAGCTCTTGCAAAAGGTTTGTCCCCCCGTGTCTGACCCTTCCACCCCTCCTATTTGGAAAGAAACGTACAGCGGGTCACTCCTAGAAAGTATCTGCAACCCCGAACTCAACAAAATGTACATCCCTTGTCCACTTTGATTTCATCCCTGCAAAGTTTTGAACTTTTCAACTAAAACTACTCCACCGTGTGCCTCCACGGTGACAGATAAGCATGCATTCCTGGGTGTGTCTTTCCATCCTCATTTTCTTAGCGGTAGGGTTGGTCCATTCCTGGTGCTGTTGCAAAAGATTGAACCCCACTAACAAAAGGCTTTGAAGTCCTTAGCAAATATTTAAAAATTAGTGGATGGCAGTAAGTAACAGACATAATTGTTTTCAATATGCAAAAAACCATCATGTTACCTTTCTCCTTTAGCAAAAACTCTGTAGGGAAAGGAGGTTGATGATAATTTGAAGTAATTAGGCACATTAGCAACTTTAAGACTTAAGGGGTAAAACCACATCACTGCATCACTGGTTAAGCAACTATGGCATCTAAATGAACCCATAATTACCGACCAATTATTTTGATCACCCTCAAAGATTTGAGTTCAGCGCGTTATTTCCTGACAGACACGTTTAAGCAAACCTTACTCTGGGATAACCACTCCGTCTTAGTCTTTTGCTCTCTTTATTCACATTCTGGAGTAAGGACATTCCCAGAGGAACCCTTCGCTGCAATCAGGGTGGTCTCCCCATAGTCCTGCCCCGATGCCCTGGTACCCAGGGTCCCCCCATGTGTATTGGCCTGAATTCTTTCCATGAACCCCTGCAAATGTAATCGGTTTTTGAATGAGGCTTCTTGATTACCTTGTCCCACGAATACTCTCTGTCCCAGCGTACAAGTTTCACTTCTGCTTTAATCTGCTCATCCCTGTCGTATTGACTTTGTAATAGATGCTGAATATCCCAAAAAGATGGATCGTATATGCGTTTTCTATTTAATTATAACGGTCGACTGCTAAAGACTGTAGCTTTTATTTGTCCTGAACTTCACAGCGTTTTTCACAGAGTCCATAAGAAATATTTCTTAAAAGAATGTGTGAAAAAATGAATAAACGGAAAAAAGCAGGTTTAGGAAATCATGTTTATGTTTTCTCTCACATAATAGATGTAGATTAACTTAAACTATCTTCTCGTGTCTTAATACAATTTAAAATAAGAGACATAATTTGAACATCAATCAAATTTCTTCGGAGAATCCCCCCCCCAGCCATGGTGGTGCACATCTGTCATCCCAGCATTTCAGAGGCTGAGGCAGGAGGATCTCCAGAGTTTGAGGCCAACCTGGGCTACACAGTGAGCTCAAGGCAACCTGAACTGCATAGTAAGACCTTTTCCCAAAAAACAAAACAAAACAAAAAAATCTCCACTTTTACAAATGAGGAATTTGAGGCCCAGTTGAAAAGTGGGATGTTGGAAACATTAAAACGAGAATGTAGCCAGGGATGTAGCTCAGTGGCACAGCGCCTGCCTGGCAAGAACAAGGTCCTGAGTCTGATTCCCGATTCAAAGAAAAACAAAACTAGAATGTAGACACCTACATCCTAATGCTGTGTTCTTTCTAAGAGCAGTGTTTTCCAGTGAGCCTGTGACCAGGCTGATGATGGCGTCTCCATCATTAGGCCGTTTCCAGGAATGCGTAACCGGAAGGTTAAACAGGTAACTTGTTTAAACCCCTTTTTAAATTAAAACAATGGACAGTATCCTCTCAGGGAGGAAATACGATTTCTCTTCAGCCCTTAGAAGTTCACAGTTGGGACAGAATCCTGTACCCAAAGCCAGATTACCAAGAGAAAATCAAGGTGATGAATGTACTCGGTGCAAATCAGCGAAAGCGGCTCAAAGCAGTAGCTGGCAGCTCGGGCTTGTAAAGTGTCTTTGACGAAGAGCAAGAAATTTTAGAGACAAACCAAACCAAGGAAGGCGATTTGCGAGGTTAGAGGAGAGGCGTCGTGGGAGGAGATGAGTGGCGTTTGCAGATTCTTTGGTGCACTTTGCCAACGATAAAGGCCTGCGGTTGTCCCCAGTGATGGATCTCTCTCCTTCCTAACAGAGAGGGGAGAGTGACGTCGTGCCGAGTTTATAGCCTGCTTTTCAGTGAACGGGGGGATGGAGACGCTTTGTGCATCTGCTTACTCCTCATTGTCTTCGTCTCCGCCATCTTTCCCCCTTTGCCAGCAGCAGAGCCTGCCTCCAGCAGTGCCTACGGAAATGCCCATCACCCAGCCGGTGGCCCACAGTGGGCACCCGGCACCCACTGCCATGTAAAGCACCTCCGCCTGAACATCCCCACCCCTCTGGGTGGCCCCAGAAACAGTGGGTCTTTTCAACCCAAAACACTATACACTGTACCTGGAGCCATTAGTCAAGTCCAACAGGCTCCAGGGAGACTACACCACAGTGCCCAGGTGCAGTAGTGCACAGCAAACTGGCACACCCAAGATGGACACGTTTCGGAGAAAGCCCTTTACAAAGACTGCCTCCCACGAGTGGTGGAGATGCCGATCCACCAGCTGTGCAAATGTCAGTGTAGGAACGTGAGAAAACAAGGTGCTGTGCTGAAGTAACAGATCCCAAAGAAAATGGTACTGATGAAGTCCCTGGTAAAGAATTTACAAGAATGATCACAAAGAAGTTCAGTGAGATTCAAGAGAATACAGACAATGGAGCAAAATTAGGAAAACAATGCATGGCATGATTGAGAAGTTCCGCAAAGGGATAGCTTACAAAGAGAAACAAATAGAAATTTTGAAAATGAAAAGCTCAGTAACACAAAGGGAAAGTTCAACTGAAAGCTTCGTTTTGTGGGTGTCTGGAAGAGAAGAAAAGGGAAGAGATACGAAGGGAAGGAATCCTTCCAAACTCGTTATCCTGATACCAAACTAAACAAGGGCATAGTAACAACAAAAATCAATATCCCTGATAAACATAGATGCAAACATTCTCAACAAATATAAGAAAATCAAATCCAACAGCACATCAAAAAGATCATTTTTGATCCACAATTATATTAGATTTATTCCAGGATGCAAGGATGATTAAATATACATAAATTGATAATACATCACAGCAACAGAATGAAGAATAAAAATCATAGGATCATCTAATACAGGCAGAAAACATTTGATAAAATTCGATATTACTTCATGATACACAGTCTGAACAAATTAGCTATAGAAAGATCATACAACATAATAAAGGCCATATGTGACAAATCTATAGGCGACATCACACCCAATGAGGAAAAGCTGTAAGTATTTCCTCCAAGATGTGGAGTAAGATGAGGATGCTGGCTCTACTGCATCTACTCATTATAGCACTGAATGCTTCACCTAGAGCGATTAGGCAAGAGAAAGAAACAAAAGGAGTACAAAGAGAAGAAAGGAAGTCAAAAGATCCTTGCTTGAAGATATGATTATATATACTCTATCAAGAGCATTAGAACTGATAAATGAATTCAAGGAAATCACAAGATATAATATCAATATATAAGAATCAGCATTTTTATATGGCTGAGAAAATCACGAAAGCACTCTCATTCCCAATAGACACAAAAAAGAAAAAGAAACAAACACACACACACACACACACACACACACACACACACCCCTGGGAATAAATTTAACCAAGGAAATGAAAGCCCTTTACAATGAAAATTTTTAAAAAATAATGAAAGAAATTAAAGGAGCAAAAATATGAAAGAGTTCTCATGCTTGTGGGTTGGAAGAATTAATATTGCTAACACGACCCATATTGCCCAAAGCAATTTACAAATTCAATGCAATCCCCATCAAAATATCAACAACGTTCTTCACAGAACGAGAAAGAACAATTCTAAAACTCATCTGCATGCGCGGAAGACCCTGAGTCAGCCAAAGCAATCTCAAGCAGAAAGAGCAAAGCAGGGTGTGGCAGAATACCTGATTTCAAGGCAGAGAGCAAGCTGTGATCATGGTGTAAATGCACACATGCACGCGTACACACACACACACACATACAAAACAGAATAGCATCCCCAAAATGGACTCACACATCTAAAACTGACTAATTCTTACAAAGGTGCCAAAAGCACACGTTGAAGAAATAGTGAACAGAGCTGGGAAAACTGGATATCCATATGCAAAAGACTGAAACTCCTCATGTCTCACTCTGTCCACAAACAAACTCAAAATGGATCAAAGGCTTAACTGCAAGACCTGAAACTATGAAACTACTAGAAGAAAACACAGGACAAACACTTCCAAGATGTGACTATAGACAATGATTTTTTTGGAAATGATGTCAAAACATAAAAATCAAAAGCAAATAAAGACTAATGGAATTACATCAAATTAAAAAGCTTCTGCACAGCAAAGAAGAAAATCATCAGAGTGCAGAACGACCTATAGAATAGGAGAAAATATATCCCACCCCATAGGGAATTAATAGCCAGGTTATATAAGGAACAAAAAACTTAACAAAAAAAGTAATCCAATTTAAAATGGACTAATGATTCGAATAAACACTTCTCAAAGAAACAAATATGAATGGCAATAAATTTATGCGAAAGTACTTGATCATTAGCCATCAGCGAAATGCAAATCAAAAACTATGATAAGATACATTCTTATCACAGTTAGAATGGTTATTATAAAAATAACTAAAAAGTGTTGAAGATGTAGAGAAAAAGAAACTCGCACACATTGGTGGGATGTAAATTAGGATGGCCATTATAGAGAACAATAAGGAATTTCCTCAAAAAGCAAAGAGCAGATACCCCAAATGATCCCAGCTACCGCACTTCTGGTATAAATCCAAAGGAAATGCCTAAGATAAGGAATCAACCCAGGTACCCACCTGGATGGATGAATAGATAAGGAAAACGTGCTATATGTAGACAATGGAATATTATTCTGCCACAAAGAAAACTGAAATCCTGTCATTTGCAATAAATGGATGGAACTGGAGGACATTGTGTTAATTGAAACGAGCCAGACACAGAAAGACAAGTTCTGTGTGTTCTTTCTCATGTATGTAAGTATTTAGAACTTGACCTGAGTGTCAAATAGTGACTACCAGCCGCTGGGAAGGGGGACGGCTTGAATAAAGGGAGGAGGCTCCCATCAGTACCTATCCATATGAATATGCATGTGCAATTTGCATACGTTGAAATTAAGCTGAACCCCATTAATGTGTACTATTAATACACATTAAGCAAATGTTTTTTAAAAAATGTTTTTAATTTCACTTAAGCTTCCATATGGTGTAAGCAAACAGATACTTAACAAGAAGCATTTCTATAGCAACAAAAGAAAAATGAAGGTTAATATGAGCTGGTTTCTGAGTCTGGAATGCAGCCAGCTGAAAAGATTTCTAGATGTTGGGTTCAAAGCACGCTCGTCTGGAACGGGACAAGGCAGTGTCCATCTGACAGACCTTCCTGTCGCCTGTGTGACTCAGATGTCCTGCTGGCAACAGTAGCGTGACGTTATTCCCACACCAGCTGTGGGGAGACTCTCTCCACCGAGTCGTGTGCCTTCGGCCTGCAGTATTTCACCAAAAACACCATTTTTGTTTTAATCCAAGTCAGAAAGGGGAGAGGAGATTGGAAGCCTTAGTTTGGAAACTTGCAGCTTGACGGGAGGTGACCTTTAACCTCCCACGAGGCTGGGAAACAACCTGACTGGGAGACAAGTGTTCAGGGCACCAGGCTGGGTGCATGGGCTCCCTACAATCTGTCTTAGTTCTCCAAAGCCACCTGCTCAGGGCCCAGAGAGCGAGCTCAGTGCTGGAGCATCCGCCCCGCCCGGCATGCGCAAGGCACTGGGTTCGGTCCGCAGCACTGAATCGAAAGAAAGTTGACAACTCCTATCTGACAATGTGACAACTCAGTCAGAGCTTGGTTTTTTGCTTTGTTTGTGTTTCTGGTTTTTTGTTTGTTTGTTTTTGTTTTTATGATACTGGGAATCAAACTCATGACCTCATGCTTGCCAGGTTTTTGTTTTGGTTTGGTTTGGGTTTGGTTTTTTTTTTGTTTTTTTTTTTGGTACTGGGAATCGAACTCACAACCTCATGCTTGCCAGGTAGGCACTGTGCCGCTGAGCTGTACCCCCAGCCACAGAGCCTGTTAATATACTCAGTCTTTCTAATTTTGTCCAGCTACAAAGAAGACAGATCCTTATAGAAAATATGGAAACAAATGTGTTGTCATAAAATAGGACTATTCAATGACGGTTTCCTCATCCTGATGGACGAGGTAGGGAGAAAAGGTATTTAGATTCCTTTTACAAAAGTATAATTTACTAAATTGGTGTAAGCTATATACAATGTTTTAGACCTGGAAACTAAAATATTAAGAACCAACAAAATTTCACATCAAAATTCATAAAAACATTACCTTCATCAGTTCATTTAACCCCATGTAATAATTCCCTACGTGTTTAATCTTGGTTAGCAGTTTCATGAAGCCATCAGTTGCTTTTCTTTAATCAGGATTCTGGAAAATTTTACTAGCATAATGGTATGATCTTAAAGTTACTAGAAATTTATATTCCACAAAAGCCAAAATAAACCTTTCTTCCTTTTAAAAAAGAAAAGAAAAGAAAAAAAGAAAAGAAAAGAAAAGAAAAGAAAAGAAAAGAAAAGAAAAGAAAAGAAAAACACCTGTATCCCAGCATACATGTCAGGATCTTTTCCATTAATTTCCTTGAAAAGGAAACAACTTTGATTCTGAAAATTGTGTGTTATACATATGTTCCTGTTTTTCACTTCAGAGTCTACTTAGTAGTTTAAAATTTAAAAAATTTTTCCATTCTACAGGAATGATTTAAAAAGGATCAATAGTTTTCCTCACCATCACCTTTGATCATGTCTTAATTTGTTTGATGGCACATTTGCAATGTTTGGCTCCAGGGTCTGGTTCATCGATACCCAGTTTCTTATCGAGAGACTTGTTGCTTTGCTCTTCATACAAAAACTCTGGAAGTACTCGGAAAGCTAACCACTTGTTTCTCATATCTAATACTTGTCTGAAAAACAAATCAGTCCTTCAAGATTCAATCTAATTCGTGATAAGAAATGACAGGAAGAAGAAACCCGCCTAAAACGTCACAATAAAATAAAATGGCACTTTTCCTGGGAAGCAAATATGATACAGGTCACTGTTTTATCATAACACAAGAGCTTCGTGTTGCTGGACAGACTAATTCAGTTCCAAGCTAGTGAAAGCCAACATTGTATGCTGGTGCCGCCTCGCACATACACAGCACGTCACAGTCTCTGTGGAAAGTTACTGACAGTTCCATTTCGGGTTAACATCACTAGGAGAAGCAGTCTAATTTTACTTCGCAGCATTGTGAGCGCTTCACACCTGTCTGCTCGTTTAAAGCAGCAGCTGCATACAGAGATACAGGAGGATGCTCTGTGCGTCGCTATGGAGACGTGTGGTCCACTCCAGGTCTAACACGCATGAGCCAGACTGGACCTGCAGAGGGCAACACGGGGGGATTTGGGAGGCAGACGTTATAATAAGGATCTGGCAAAAAGTCAGGGAGGCACCGGAAAATTCATAGAGTAAAAAGTAAGAATAATCTCAGCACCATGTAATACTTTCTGTGAAATACCCATCATTTTCTCGTCTTGCCAAGAGAAAATTGCATTCCTTCTTCATTTCTCATTTGCTTAGATCAGATACATTTTGCTTGATGGCCATGTGAGCTTTGTCTTTCCTTTATTTCCCCTTGCATTTCAGTGCTAAATGACAGTCTTTTGCTGAGAGTAGTTTTTATTCAAATTAGGTATATTCTAAACTAGATCTGTGAGGAATGCTATTTTGGTTTCTCTATTCAATTATTATATTATTGTATATGACCTACTTTACCTTGGCTTAGTTTTGCCAAGAAATATTGTATGATGTGTTTGCATTTCAGAGAGGCTATTAAAAACTGCAAGAGTAGAGGGAGAGGACCATACTTAGCTGTGTAAATGTCTCTTTTATAAGGGAAATAAAATTCCTAAAATAAACGGGATTATTTCATTTAAATGAAACTTTCCCAATGTAGGTAGACTAACACTTGAATTTTTTTCACCATGAATTTTGCAAATACTTAATAAAAACAGTGAAGAAACAGTTTCTTACAGCTTGACCAGGGTCATTAGTGGTGCTTCGTGCAGTCTCCCTAGGTTTTCACAGACTCTGAGAATGGAGAATACAGGAAAATTACATTTGCCCTAAAGTGAATCAATGATTTGAGGGGGGAAAGGGAATAAGATGGTCATTTTAATATTGTCTATTACTTTTGTCCCTAAGTGGGGTTTGGAGTTTGTAGCAGGGGGTGCCGATTTTTCTCTGTTTCTTTTCCCCTTTGAATTTGTATGCTTGTCACCTAGCTCTCACTTCCTATTGTCGTCAATAGTTTCCATCTTAGGTGTACCTTTACCTGATGTTAATATGTATTACTTTCCATTGACAGTAATTCTAAAACCAACATCAGATGGTCTAAAAAGTAAACTTTTCATTGTGGCCATACCAGGCATGATTTAAAGGTTCCTTTATTATTAAAATTATACTTGAAGACCAGAAATTAATTACATAAATTTGTATTTAAGAATGCTTCAAAATTGAGCAAAACTTTTAAAACTATATGATTTATCATCTAATTCCCACTTACTGTTTCTAATTAGAATTTATAATGTCATTTCTTTGCTAACCAGTCCTTTAATCTGCCTTTAATATTTCAGGCCAATGTCTAATATTTCTTAATATATAATGTCAAAAATAGGCTCAAGCGACTTCCCTCAACTCCAGAGGCTCGTCTCCAACCTTGCACCCCCTAGTGCTGAGTAGTCTCTCTAGTGACTGATGCTCAGTGCCAGCCTCTCCAGTCACTCTGCTTCTCTGCACTGTGTTAAGATCCACTCAACACCTACCTCATGCCTTTAGGTTGATTGACACAGGTGATTAAGTCACATAACTGTTTGCCTTTTAAAAACCTGGCAAGATTCCCTCAGGGCCCTCATGCGTGTTCATACAAGTTGGAAGGAAAAATCATCAACTCTGCTTTTCTGGATGTGTTGTTAGAATACAGGAAAAGGGGGCTCTGACATGCAGGCATCCAAGCTTCCCATTACACGAAACTGGAATCGTGGAGGAACTCAAGACTTTTCCGCTCCCTCCACTACTGACCAAACGATGGCTTGAAAGTCATGGTCTTTCCTGGGCTCTGCACTGTGGAAAATGCTACTTGCTTGAAGGATGGTGTTGTGAGGATGGCAGGAGATAATGTGAATGAATGGATTTTATAAACTCTGAAGCCTTACTTAACAGGAATGTGAAGTGAAACATCCATTTCCTTGGACTGGAACCTGTAACCATCTTCAAATCATCTACCCATGTTTGACTGTCTCCAAGTTTAGTGTGCATTGCTAGACAGAAAGAAAGAAAAAAAAAGGAGCATGACATTTTGCAACGGAAAAACACCCCAGAATGTGTAAATGTATTTTATTTTGCATTTTAGGTATCGACTTCAACATGACAAAAATTTTAAAGAGTGCAAGACCATACACAACATCCACATTCAAGGAAGACTCAAGCACATGGGGGCCAACAGCAAAGGTGAGGAGCGGGGTCGTTATCAGTAAAAAGCTCTCGTTTAACTTGCCCCGTACTTGGAGTTGGCCAGTTTCACACAGGCGGTATTGCCTATTACATCTTCAGCAGACATTTCAGTGAAAAAATGTAATGATCAAAAGAGACTTACCTGGCTGGAGGGGCCTATCTTATGGTCTTATCTTCTTCTGAAATGTTCCCATCTCTGATGAAGAAGAATCATGCCATTTATCTTTTCTTCACAAAACTGCTTCTCCTCGAGTTAACACACAAAGCCCGCCTCTAGTGTGTTCCCAGGGCTGAGCCCTCAGGTTTAGAAGAGCATCACAGTGGTCAGCCTGCCCTCATTTTTAAGCCATGACCCTGGAATAAGAGACCAAGGCCTGAGTGCCAACGGCTGCATTTCTTCATGCTCTCTAAGGCGCTTTGCAGGTGGAGAAGCCACAGGCTCGCCGTCTTCTGTTGCTTTAGCAACGGAACTTTCTGAGCTTATTGGCTTGAAATACTGAATTTGATCTCTCCATTTTGTTAGGTAATTACGTTTTAAGTCTGTTAGTCTTTCTTAATAAAATGTCATCATATTTAGTTATATCTGATAATCTTTTAAATTTTTACTTAAAATTAAAAATTATGCCTATATAATATCCACTTTCTGAACGTTAGTCGTGTATTTTCCGGCCTTTAATAATACAGTTTTGTAAAATCCCTGCCTCCTTCTCCGATTTTCACAATGTAGCCAAGGGTGCTTTGCAAGTACATAGGATAGAAACTGATAATCTTACCAGTTTAAGGTAGATAACAATGTCACATAATTTTCTTTCGGGGCAAGATTGCTAGATTTAGATGCTGGGAAATGTGATAGAAACGCTGTCTGATCTTCGGCAAGCACTAAGAAACAGGGGCAG
>RJWT010015744.1:0-20248 GCA_004365215.1 Cuniculus paca | reverse complement strand
CATAAAGATTACAAATAACCCCACTACAAACTTTTTGTTGCTTATCAAGATTTCCAATAGTATAAATAAGCAATGACCAGTCAAAAACTTGTTTATTTCTGTCGCCAATGCAATCATAGCAATGGGTTTCCGTAACTTTCTTCCTGTGCTTTTTAACATCTACAAAACACCAAATCCCATGGATACTGTTTCAGCAGCATTTATTTTGGGCAACTAGGACTCATGTTTTCTCCCCAGTCATTGGCACTTTGGTTTGTATAAACTCTTAGCTCTTATATTCACTGTGTCAAACCAAAAACACAACGACAACAACAGCAAACTCTTCCACTTACTCAAAGCATCATTCATGTTTATGCTTCCCTTTTGCTTATGTTTTCGTTTATGTTTGAATTATACTTTTCTGACATTCTATGTATATTCTTGAAGTCTCAACTCCAGTTTTCTTCTCTAAAGTCTTTCTTCAAGTGCCCCAGGCAGAATCAGTGGTTCTTTCTCTGTCCTCCTACTCCCGCTCGCAGCTGATTACATTGTGTGCTGGGCTGATTTTTGCATCATACTTTTAATTCCCTGAAGTTAGCGCCACACACTGTTTGCATTTTTCTAATGTCCAGCTAGAATTAGACACACAGCAAACATCAGAAGTATGTGTTAAGTGGAGTGACTTTTTGGATTTATAAAGGATTTGAGAGGTAATTATGATCTTCATTTAAATAATTAAGCTCCTTAGGTAGTGAATTTTATGTATTGTTCAGAAGTCTTAGGTTATCAGGCAATTACAGAAATTGATGCCACTTGAGGAGAACCAGGGAAGTGGGAAAGCTCTTGGCACATTTTTCAATGCCTATTGTGTGTCTTACACACTTCCTTCCAGAGATGGGAAGATAAGACGCCATGTTAAAGTACTCAGACGCTCTATCACATTTCCTCTGGGTTTGCATTATACCTAAATACTTACAAAGTTACCTCTCTTACTGGGAGAAAATTCTCAATCATAGAACAGTGTAATTTTTTCTAGCAGCAAGCTTTTATGTTGTAGGTTTCCAAGAGAAATTTTTAAAATTACTATATTGTTAAATTGGTGTATATTTTTTTAAAACCAGGATATAATAAGAAGGCCCTTATGACGACTGTTTTAAGTACATTTTACTAATTTTGAAAAATCTAATTTCCCAAAGAATAAGATATTTTTCTACTTCTCAAAAATGTAAGACATTAAACAAGGATTATGCCTGTGGTACAAAGTATTTAAGTGCATCAATTCATTTAAACATCTGCTATGGTTTGAATATGAAGGATCCCCTGAAGACTCACGCACTAAAGTGTTGGTCCCCAGTGAATCCATGTTCCGAGGTGGGATTTAGGGAAGTAATAGGACTGGGAGGGCGCTGACCTCATCAACTGACGAATCCACTCAAGTGTTCAGAGCTGAATGGGCTTGTTGGGAGTTGCGGGGGGTGTGGGGGTGGGGGGCAGTTGGAGGAAGTAGGTCAGTGGAGGTGTGTCTTAAAGGGTGTGTCCTATCCCCAGCCCCTTCCTTTTTCTCTGACTCACCTTCTCTCTGATCTCTGTTGACATAAAGTGAGTATCTTTCCTCTGACATGCCTTTCCAAACCAGGTGACACAGGGATGAAACCTCTGAAACAGTGAACCAAAATAAACGTTTTCTCCTTTAAGGTGTGTGTGTGACCCACCAACAGAAAAGTACCTAATAAAATGTCCACAATCACGAAATCCTCAGAACTCAAAAAGGCCTTACCTTGGCCTAAGAACTACTTATCTGGGTTTCAAGTTCAGGTCTTTCTAGATTAAAATCATCTATTATTTTAGGTAAAAATGGTCCCGTGTACTAATATCACAGATAAAAAAAGATTCTGCATTTGTTTTCAAAATTAGTCTTTCTGAATATTCACATGAAAAAATTCCAGTATGGCAAAATCCAAAACCTGTGGAACATGTAGTTACATACCTCTGGGAAAATTGCTTTACCTTTCTGAATTTTAGTTTATTGGAAATGAAAATCTACCTCATCATTGTGTGAAAATTAAATGAAATTATTGAGTTGGTTTATTTTCTTGTGTTTCATTCCATAATGAAGAATTTGTATGAATCAAAGACTCTGGTGCCATACTATGCACTACATAGATATGCCATCTCCCTGCATAGTAGGAATGAGAATGATGCCTACATTAAAAACCAGATGTCCTTTACATTACAGATATCTGTTTATTGTGATATTCTCATAGAAAAATTACTGCAATTCCATGAACACATAAGAGGTATGATCAAACTATATCTTGAATGCTTAAAAAGTATTACAGTAAAAGAAACATTACCATTAGTTCCCTTCAAAATAATTCCACTCACTTTGAAAACCCCTCATGATTCTTGTTTCTCTTTTGAAGCAGTTCTGGAAGTCCTTTTTCATCATTGTCTTCCCGAGTTATGCACAAAAATACTTGCTGCAGAGTGCATCCCTGCAGAAACGCTATCATGTGTTCTCATCCACCTTATTCACCAGATCTGGTACCATGGGACTTCTGATTCTTACTCCAAAATCAAAATGATCATGAAAGGTGAATGTTTGGAGTTGATTCAGGACACTAAGGCAGCCACTACAGTGCAACTAATGACATTCACGTAAGATGACTTGCTTCAGAAAGTGCATAAGTGCTTTTGAAGTGAGCGGGATTGATGGAAATACGTCTTTTATTATAATAAATTTTTAAAATTTAAACTTTCATTGTAATTTTCAATCATACCTCATAACTAGTGGAAGATATCCGAAAGGGCTTTTTTAAAAATAATGAAGCAGGAGAAGAGCCCGACTGGAAGCTTGGGTTCCTGGTGCTGGAGAAACTTGATTTTGAGATGGGCATCTTGGTGTTTTGTGTTGGTCAGGAAGGAGAGACAAATTAGAGGGTTCATTGAAGAAACTGTGAAGGGCCAGGAAAGAGCAGAAACTGTGAAGGGCCAGGAAAGAGCTCTGGCTACACTGCATTTATCTCGGACTGGTCCCCCATATCCGTGCAACACACTACCCTTGGACCGTCTCACTGAAGATCAGCCAGTGCGTGGTGGAACTGAAAGACTTCACAGAAGGAGGCTGCTCTTTCAGTCATGCCTTCAATGCCGTCCAGCTTATGTTCCTGATGTCCATAAAACTACCTTCCTGTCCCATCTTCAGTCCTGTGCTACATGGAGGAAAAACAGGAAGAAAGGAAAAATAAAGAATAGAGAGGAAACTCACACGTGTTTTGGGTGAAAAAAGAAACACAACATAGTGTTACCCAGGTCCTCCTTTCCATGATACCCTTCATCACACTCATTGTCCATCCCCAATTTCCATTCCCAGCCCCACATTAGAACACATGGAGTTCTCTTTAACCCTTGCAAGAAAGGGAAGTACAAAGTTTCCACATTCACCTTGTGGTTGTATTCAGTAGAAAATAACAGCAGATAACTTGCTAAAAATTTCTTGGCCCAGTGGTCTTTGTCTTGAGTGGTCCATCTTCCTGATAAACTGTCTTCCAGAAATCTTGTTCTGAGTTAATTTTCTAATCTTGTATCATACTTTCATCACGAAGGACAAAGATTATTAATGGAATATAGGCTTCACATATCATTTTAAAAACTTTATTTTGTTCTTAATGTGGCTAAAATTTTCTATTTTTTTATTTTATTGTTCACATAGTCATTTCAAAGGAATAAAATACGTAAATTTTTTCATACAATCAATTGCTAATAGTCATGAGTAACAGGATTATTTTCAATATATTAATTTATTTCTCAATAAATATTGCTGAGCCTTACTCAGGGTCAGGCAGTGGCCTAAGTGTGGAGATACAGTAGGGAACAAAACTGACAAGAACTCTTGCTTTTCTGCAGCTTACCTAAAGAACTGTTGTGAATTTCCTCTCTTTACTACCTCTAACACATACACATCATACACATGCGCACACACACACACACGCAAGTTAAGATGATGTTTACCTCATGTTTTCCCTGATAAACAAGTATCTGAAGCTTTGGAATATCAACTGCAAATCATATGCTAGTTCGAGGAGGAAGCATAGTCCTTCCCATGAAAACACGAAGAAGAGTAGACAAAATTTGAAATTAAGTCTATGGGGTTATTTTACCTTTCCTGACTTCAAAAACAAAACAAAACAAAGCATTCTTAACTAATGTTTTCAGGAGAGTTCTACCATGGGTTAAGCTGAAGGTGATGACTGGTCCTTCACACTCTCCATGTGTCTGTCTCTCTTTTGGCGAGGGATCTATGCCATTCTAACCATGGAAACAGAAGAATTAGGAGCATACTGACTATGGGAAGGGGAATGTCACTGGGACAAAAATAGCTGACATAAACAGCTTAAATAAGGATTTTTTTTCTGGCGATTTTAGAGGTTTCAGTCCATGGTCTGTGGGGTCCGTTGATCTTGTGCCTGTGGAATATCAGAAGCATCATGTGGAAGGGCATGGCAGAAGAAGGCTGCTTACTTCATGACAGCCAAAACGCAGAGAGAAAGAGCCAGAGAAAGGACATACTTTTCAAATCACACCCAGTGTGACTTCCTTCTATAACGCTCTGCATCATAACTGCACATTCAATTCAGTCTTTTGATGAAATGAGTAACCTCATGATCCAAACACGTTCCAAGCCTCACCTCTGAACACTTGAACTTCCTTGGGGAAATTTTTGATCTAAACCATAATAGGGAACCAAGTTTGATGAGAGGGAGGATTCCAAGCAGTCTTTCCTTTTCTTTCTTTCCTGTCACATTGCTTTCTCCTTTCCTTTCTTTTCTCCTTTTTCTCTCCCTTATGTTATCTTCTAGTTCTTTCCTTTCCTTTTCTTTTGTTTCATTTTTATTTATTTTTGGTGCTGAAGACCCAGGGACTTGTGTAGTTAAGTAAGTGCTCCACCATTGAACATACGCAGCCCCTAAATGCTTATTTCTCACATGCTGCTTTTATTATGATATTTCGGCTGAAGTCTTCTCTGGAGGTAAACCAGATTCTGTATGATGAGCACATTTGAAATGTCCTGTTTCTGGAACCATAGAGCTTTTAACTGGAAAAGATGTCTAGTTCAGTGTTCCATTTATAGAGAAGGAAACTGGGACCATGGAATGAAGTGAATTGCTCATTGAGTCGGTTATAGTCGCAGGAGGGCCATCAACCAGATCAGCTGCACTTTCCCTTAAGCCATACTGCGCACGACCTTCCGCACATGTCCCTGCCACGTTGGTGGAGCTTCCAGACCAATAGTTAACCTGCTCTTCAAACAAGCAGACTGATTATGCTGAAACTACTGCAAGTTCAATTTGCCAAGAGTCTGGAAATTCTGAACTAAAAGGGTGCTAGTAAGGAGGCTCAGACTCTCTTCATTAATCAAATCTTGTTTTTTTTCATTAGGGCTACTACTGAACTTTCTTTATTAGAAAACTTAATTGGTAATAAAGAACCTAAATGATTAGTAAAATATGAATCTTACTGCTATGTGAGAACATAGTTTTATTTTACCATCAGGGAAAGCCAGAGCTAACTGGGGAAAAAGTGACTTACAGCCCTTCCTGCCTCATTGTTGCTGTCTATTAAGGTGCCAATCCAAAGACTTTATCCTCTGAGGTCTGATTCTTAAAATTTCCCTGAAAGTGTTATTTCCCTTGCATTCTGGATCTGACATAAACCTAATGCATCTACCATACTTTTTGGCTTCCTAACTGTTCCTGAGAAATTACTTTCTTTGGCTGAAGGTTGTGGAAAGATAAAGGGGGAAGGGTTTTAGGGACATTTAGAAAGTGTGTTTTAGATTGTCAATTCAGATTGCTAGGCTAGGTTTATATACATAGAAAGAAGGGAGAAGTGAATCATTAACTCATATTTAAAAATATAACCCCACTTAAATTATGTGACTATTTTCACTAAAGTCAGTTCAACCTGATGTAGAGACAGTAACTCCAACTTCTGGTAGAGTCTGGAAGTTTTTGCTCGAGGTTTCACTTGTGTACAAGGGCACTGCAGTCAGAACTGCAAAAACAATAGGAAGAAACTGACTGGAAAGTCAGTCCATCTCTGGTACAATTTTCCCTTCTACTTGAGTCTCATACGCAATGGGTGTGCTCCCAAGAAGGGCAGGATTTTCAAAATTTCCCCTTTGTCTAACACCTGAGGTCCTCAGTTGGTTTCTCTTGCACTTGATCCAAGTCCAGTCACTTCACACCAATGAGTTAGAAAATTAGGCTTATTTTTTTTGGAACTAGTTGTTCCCCACTGCGTTGACATATGCTACGTTATATTACAGTTTACAATTAATGTTCCAACAAGATATTTCTAAATAGCTATGCCTTTATTCATGTTTTCCTCTTGAAAAATAAAATATTCACATCATATTGGTGGCAATCATTGATGAAGTATAAAACTTGATTTCAAATTTTGGAAGATAAATTGAACCATCAAATTAGTTTGGTTAGTGCAAAAATCTTTGGCTAGAAAAGTAATATTTTCTTCTGATTTGGAGCAGATGGGCAGGTTTTTAAATCAAGTAGGAACAAAAGATAGGGGAGAGACTTCCAAGTGTGTCCAGAGAAGAAGCAGATTTGTTTTATATAACTAGTCTGCAAGGAGCACCTCCAAGAGCAGACACAATCATCTCCAGAGACTTTGAAGTTACTCGCAGCCAAGTGGAACACAAGGCCTTCTTATTTGAGGAGTACACTTAAACATCTTCTAATGGAATAAACAGAAAAGGAATATTTTAGTTTCTTACCAAAGAAAAGTAAGTAAATATGACTGTACCAAACTAAGGCGTAATCTGAGCTGATACTTTCAATCTAATGTGTACCGTGTGACTGTAACTTCCAAAGCAGCAGAAACCCTTGCAAAATGCAAAACACAGGTAACGAGGGTCATATCCAAATGAAATAGAAAGTCTGAGCAAACAAACACAGCACTGAAAGAAACATTTTGTGAATAGAAAGCACATCTGCATATCCTTCACAAAATTAGAACTGTACTAACTAAAATTAGACCTGAAATGAAACAAGCCAAATACTTTGTAAGACTTTTGACATCATATATATTTATATATTTTTACATAATAGTTGCAAAAATTATGCAAAAACTATTCATTTACTTTTGCACAATTGTATCAGATTTATAAAAAAATAAAAACTGTACTATAAAACTGCAAAACAAAACAACTGGTATTGAAAAATATCCTTGGAAATAGGCTTTTTAAATTAAAAAATAATACTATCCATGTAAACTATAAAATAAGGTAACTGTTACCTTGAAAAGTACTTTTAGGGAGTTAGAAAAAGTTCAATTCTAATTCTAGTGAATAAGTTATTTTGTAATATTTGTCTTATTCCTTAATATTTTTAGGTCCAAGTTTCCTTATCTGTGCAATGAGGTTATTAGATTCATTGTCTTCCATCTCTAATATTTTCTGATGTTTAAAATGTTAAATAGACAAATACTGGGTTAAATTTAAGAATCTGATTGATGTGTTTTAGATCTAAAATGTCCTTCCCCCAAACCTCATGCTCAGAGCTGGGGCCTACTTATAAAGGGTAAAATCATACTGGGGGGGTATGATTTGAAAGGGTATAGTCTCACCCCCTTGCTTTTGTCTTCTCTCTTTGTGTGTTGGCTGTCATGCAGTGCATAGCTTTCTTCTCCCATGCCATTCCTGCCATGGATTTAACGAACTATGGACTGAATCCACTGAAGCTGTGAGTTGAAGTAAACTTACCAGTGGTTAAAGACAATTATTTTAAAGACAGGATGACCAAAAATTGCATATTTTTTCATTAGTTTTTATAAGATTATACAACCGGAAATGACAACAATGATAATTTTATCATATTTATTAAATAATTTTCTGTGTATAGTATATTTTAAAACATTCAATACATAATGCAGCATTACAATTTGGATTGTAGTAACTATTCTCTTTCTGAATACTTTTTGCTTATTGTCTTTCTTTGAACAACACACTTTACACCATCATGTTGGCCTTTCCTTTTTTCCCGTGTGTGGTATAATTTCAATAAAATGTCTACTTACTAAACATAATGATGAAGACATTGATGGTGGACTTCTGGTTGTGTTTTGGTATCCTGTGTTTTTCAATTTTTTGATCTTTTTAGGCCAAATCTAAATTGTAAATGACTCTCTGAACTTCCTTGTTTAGAATAAATAACAAATGAGTCCCATATTATTTGGTCAAGAAGGTATATAAAATTTTTATAATAATATTTTCCCTTGCTTTTTGATTACAAGATAGTTCATCAGGTGATGGTCAACTCTGTCAACACCACCCATAGAATTATTATTACTGACCACTATTAGAATTTTTTATTTTTCTTTCTTCTTTCAAATTCTATCATTTCTCTATTATGATCAGTTGACAATAAAGAGACATCTTTTTGTCTTTCCATTGCATAATACAGACTTTTTCTTTCTGATATGATATGACAACATTTATCCCTTTTTCAGTTTTTTCTTTTGCAGATCTTTGGACACGTACATTCTATTCAGTTTCATTGTCCTAAATGTATCTATTCTGTACTGTGAAAGGACACCACCGAGTTCTGGAGAAGTATAAAAATTATATCCAACGTACTTATGATTAGACTTTTTATATATTGTTGCACAAAATTATAGGTTATATTTCACAAATAAAATAAACATGAATTAGTAAAAGAAAGAAAACAGAACTTATTATTAGATTTCACTACAAACGAACATCAAAGGCAAATACAATGTTCTAAATAAAATAGTTGATATAAACAAATATAAACTGATGTACAAGTGTATCTCCTGCAAAGAAAAATCAGCTGGTTGAAATGACACCTGCCTGAGTGACACTTAGGATGTCCAGTATGTAAACAAATGCACTGCTGGAGTGTCACTGGGTTAAAATGTTAGATGATTAAATTGCAGGAGTTGGGTGTTTTGTTCCAGAGATAAAGATTCTGATACACTGGTATTGAAACTTATTATCAAAATAGTGGAGAGAGGCTGGTCTAGAAATCTGCATTAATATTACACATTTTTGTTAAAGTGCAAACTGAAAATTCACACAGAATAAGAAATTGCTAGAAATAACTTTAAAAATTAAATTCATATTTGAAATAATTTTGTAGTATATTGCTATGAATGGACTAGAGGTGAACAATTTTCCATATATGTACAAGTAATAGAAGGTAGACGTTCTTTTAAATACATTGAAAAGCAATTAAAACAACACCTAAAAGTAGATATAACCAAAAGGTAATTGGATACTCCCATCATTTCTACACCGTCTGAGTCTTACAGTAAAAGGAGTTTCAGTATTGAAAATAATGATTTTTCAAAGCTGTCTTTCATGAGAAAATATCCAAAAATCAAATGAAGGGAAGAGAGATTCATTTCAACTGGTTTCTGAGGCTCCAGTTTGTGGTTACCAGGCTCCATGGCCTCTGGGCTCACTCGTGAGGCAGAGCATCAGCAGGGAGTGAGTGGGAGAACTAAGCTGCTCACTTCAAGGCAGAGAGGAGGCAGAGAGGGACAGAAAGGAGCAGAGAGGAAAGTGGGGACAAAATGTAGTCCACCAGGACAGCCCTTCATGGCCTGTCCCTTCAACATGTCCCTAAACCCTCAGTTTCTATCACTTCCCAGTGATGGTATCAAATTATGAAGAAATTGCAGTGCTCATGATCCCATTACCGTCTAACAACACCCCCCAACCCCTGAATATTGTTGTTGTGACTGAGACTTTAACATATGAGGCTTTGGGGGACATTTGACATCCAAACCATAACATCGTCATTAAAAGCAAATTTTACAAGGTGGATAAATGAAAAGGCAAGCATGGGCTTTTGAAAGTATAGTTGGAATAAACAATTATTTACATCTCTGACACTGTGTTAAAGTACTTCATGTTACCTTAAGCCCTCAAATTTAATATGTATTTTATTTGCTTGCACTAGAAGACATCGATAATAATTTTCCACCTGAGAATTTTTATTTTCCAAGTTAGTTGACAAAACTATAAATTATGAAATGTAGTAGTTGTTTTGCTAGCCTTTTGTTTCTCTCTGAAACTCAGTGAATAGTTTAACTTTAGATGTTTCTCTTCACATTTTTGTTAAGCATATGAAAAAGCAACTTGGCACAGCTTCTGTCTGGGAGAAACATGCTTTCCCTCCTCCTAATGTTTTTTTCCATGTGTGGCAAAACACGGCTACAATATCCTATCCTGGATTTTCTCGATTCTTGGTGGAATGATCTAACTGACTAGTTTAGAGAGATTTACACTTTACCTCTTCATTTTCTCTTAAAACCTAAGCTTGGGCACAGAAAGAATTCATCTCTGTTTCTTCAAGTTTCAAGTTTTATAGGGGCTGCCTGAGCCTGAAATGGATAAGACTGCTTAATACTGGGATTCAATGTTTGGACGCCCACATTCCTCTACAATTAAGTTGTATCATTCAACCTAAACAGTGTCCACAATTAAGGTCATAGTCTGGTCCTGTTCTGCCTTTCTCTTTTGTTTATTTCTTACTTTGTTAAGAATGCAATTCCAGATGGTGATAGAGTTTTTAAAAATAGGGATCCTTTAAGAATTTCTTAAAGTATAATCATAGTCCTTCATGAATAACAGGAAAACTAGGAGAGATGAAAATGTCTTATTAGATTCCAGTTGTATCATCTTTATTGCTCTACTGTGAACACACAATTATCCTCTAAGACATAAGGACGAAGAAAGGACATTTACTTCTCAATAAAATGCAATTTAACATGTACGAGCTAGGGAATAAGGACATGATTTTAAATCCTGACTCTTATTATTGACTAACTGTAGTGTTAGAGATTCCTCTCCATCTTAACTTCAGTGTTTTCAACAGCAAAACAATATAATACATTATTAAAAGGATGCAGTTAGTGAATTCAGGGATGAGTGTCCCTCTGGTTTCCCCCTATGAGATAGGGGGAATTCAAGGTATAGAACCTGGAGAGCAGGCGTCCCCACTCCTTGGGTCACAGACCAGTCCTGGCATAAGCTACACCACTCTTAGTTCCTCCTACACAGGCCACTTGTTCCCCTGTAACAGCTTCCAATGGCTGCAAAGAAAGGATACATTGCTTCTCATCAAACTAACTTTATAAAATCTGTTTATAAACAGTTTGATCATATTTTGGTGATAATTTCTAATGGAAACATTTTGGGGAATGATTTACAATAGGACAAGTATAAAAATACAGATTTTTTCCCTTTTCAGAGTCCTGATTAAATTCTAAAATTTTAATATTAATTACATTTTCATTTAAAGTTTTAAAAATAATAAAATTTTCATTTACAATTTTAAAAATTTAATAGTGTATACTGATTATACAGAATATAACATGTTTTGATCACATCCATCTCCTCTGTTACTTTCTTACCCTTCCCTTTGCCTTCCCTTTGATCTTATTTCTGTTGTCTAACAGTCTTCACTTTCATATCGTCTTTTCCTCTCTAGATTTCACATATGAGAGAAAACATGCGATAATTGTCCTTCTCAGTCTGGCTTATTTCATTTAACATGACTTCCTCTAATTCCATCCAATTGCTTGCCAATGACCTGATTTTGCTCATCTTTATGGTTGAATAATGCTCTGTAACATATGTATAGCACATTTTGTTTGTGCAGCCATCTGTTGATGGGTACCTAGGCTGATTCCATAACTTGGTTATTATGAATTATGATACAATAAAAGGAATATGCAGGTATCTCTCTAATGTGCTGACTTTAATTTCTTCAGGAATATACCAAGGAGTGCTGCAGCTTAGCTGGGTCATATGGTAGTTCTATTTTTGATTTTTGAGGAATCTCCATAATGATTTCCATAGTGACTGTATTAATTTACATTCCCACCAGCACTCTTTAAGGGTTCCTTATACCACCTTCCCACATCCTCACCACCATTTGTTGTAAAAATAAATATACTCACAAGAAGGGTCTACTTTCAGAAAATAAAGATTTTTCTAATTTGATTTAAAAGATTTTTTTTATAAAATTCTCAGTAAAAACAAAAGTTATCTCTAAACTTAATCCTGCAGAATAAAGTTGAATGGAGCAGCACTTTTAAGTGCGTATTTCTTTGATATGCAAAGATCCCTTACAATTAGAGTGTCCTTTCTATAACTAAACTTGTTCTTTAAAGCATATCAAATGATTTTATCTCAGCTGCTCTGAAAGGACTCCCACATTCATCTGGTGGAATTCTAAAAAAAAAAAAATCTGTAGTCCTTTGACTTTTAGGAAAGTTAGTTTCTTGTGAAAAACTTGGTATTTTTTGTCTACTAAGTACTTTGCAGAGGTACTCAGTTTTGTTGTGCATCCGAAAAACTTAAATATTTCTTCAAAATATACTCACCTAAGATTTTGATTTTCACATTGTGAGGTAGATCCTTCTACCTATCGGGAGTTTTGGAAATTCTGTACAGATAACTGTTAAATACTAAAGGTTAAGAACTACTGCTCCAAGTTACTGAGCTCCAGTTGGATGAGATGGAGTGAGCTGAGAGGAGTCCCTTACTGCTCACAGAACATAATTCTGAACTCTCGTTCAGAACTACTCTGATGTATGTATGCCAGTGCTACTGCCATCTTGACAAATTCAATGTATGCATTTAGTTCCCAGGAGTGTAATCTAGAACATTTTTTTTCTGGTGTGTGAACAGTAATCTAATTGTAGTTTGACCTGATTTATTTATTTGACTGCTTATCTCTGCTGTTACCTCTTTTTTGACACTTGCCAGCAAAGCATTAAAGGGAAACTCAAGAATTCCATATATTTTCTTTGACTATTTACCAAAGACGCTTTATTCTCTCAATCACAGACAAGACCACTCTCTCTGATTCCCACTTAGACTACTTGTCAAAACAAAAAAATTGTTTTGAATAGAGGATGCTCCTCCCAAATCCCTCTGATGTTTTTAGTCGCATCCAATAGGATGCATAGTGAAAAAGCAAGTAGTGAAACAGCACATTTAGTGAGGTCGGAAGGACTGGATGCTGACTGGCAGTTTGGGGTTAGGGGAAAACAAGGATTTACTTTTCAGGGTAGGATGTGGTTGCCCCTTCTGCTATGGAATGTATCCTGCGGTTTCTTCAGGGAGGTATGGTGAAATGAGCGAGACTGTTCTCTGTTGTGGTTTTGCAAGAACAACTGGGTAAGGTTACTATGTTTAAAAAGCATATTTGTTAGTCTAAATACCAGTGTCTTTCTTTAACCACACCCATACTTTAGATCAGTAATTTATTTAATTTCTAATTTAAACTCATGCTCTGGTATTAAGAAAACTATGCCTGAGGAGAAGAAGAAAATTACCAGAGCATCTACCATACTTCCAAAACCTTTTGGCGACAAAGGACTGCAGCTTGTTTAGTACATGACTTTACAGAAACCACAAAGCTTGAAAATACTAATTTTTTCATTAAAGTGCCAGAAAGCTCAACCCAAGAATTTAAAGCAGTGGTTTTGATATACTATTAAAAGCTCTATAATAAGCAACTTTTGGAATCAGGATAAAAGCTAATTATAGAACTTCTTTGCTATTGCTGTTTCTATTTGCATTTTCAAACCACAGAAGCAAAGAACATAGGCTTTCCTAACATATCAGCATCTTCCTGATTTGTGAGTTCTTTGAAGCTGCCCTTGCATCTTTCCCTTGAAAATGTGTTATGGTTGAATATTCCCAGTTTTAGGGCAATTTCTTAAGTGTACTTTTTTTTTTCCTTAAAATTCTGAATTGCAAGACTTGGGCTCGGTGTAGACAAAAGATCAAAGTTCTTAAATACAGAAAGCTCATATTCTCCAGTTTATTCTGATGATTGCTTCAACAGTTGCTGCAAATTCAGAAGAAACTTAGTGGAGATTATAAAATATCTATGTAGTGCTCTTTTTTACTACAAGATGGAAATGTAACTTTTTTAAATAAAAAGAAAAAAAGAAAATTTTGAAAGTTAAAGGAATTTTCCAGAGCAGACTCCTCAAGCTATAGCAAGCTCTGGCTGCCTTAGATGCTTCGGTTTCATCCTTCGAACACTTCTTCGTCAGCTTCCACATGGCCATTGACTGTTGGCCTGGAGAGCTGACTGATGATGAAAGTCATTCTCATCAGCACCTGGCCTCATAAGACACACCCAATTGACCCCGAATTAATCAGGACCCACCTACACCACAGCACTCAGTCTTGGCTCCGTGATAGAATCACCTGGGGAGCTTTTAACAATCTCTATGTCAGGTAATTAAATCCCACCAATTAAATTATAGTCTCTGGGGGTGTGGCCCAGTCATCAAGAGCTTTTAAACTTTCCCAGGTGATTACAATGGGTAGCAGAGGCTGTAAAACCACCACTCCCTATCTAGAGCATATCTATGAAGTTCCAATTACTTTGGCATTTTTTTTTTTTCAGTTTACCCAATGTAAGGTAAGAGGCTGACTTGGACTCCCAGAGAATTTACCATTAAAAAAAAATTCCTGAATTGTGCAAACAGCCAAATAGAACATAAATTAGAGATTAAACATGCATGTGTATTAAAGATTTATAAATTCATAACTATCTCTTAAGTAATTCATATACATTTTTCTAAAAGGAAAATCTCTGTGTACCTGCTATAAATTGTAGCAATGTATGTAAGGAATTTAATTCCCAATGCCTTTTGAATTGAAAGGAAAAAGATATTCTTATATGCTTTTGTGGGAGTTAAAATGCTACTACTGTTAATTAAAATTGCTAGTATTTCATAAGAGGCACCAGTGAGCCATGATTGTTCTGAGTACTCCACATATTGCATACGCATAAATTCAGATGATCTTCAATCAACCAAGTGAGGTAAATATTATGATAATTGCATTTTCAGCAAGGAGACCAAGGGGCAGAGATATAGTCACATTCCTGACATCATACATCTAACAAGGTGATGGACCAGAGATGCAGCTACTGGCTGTTTAAATCTAGAGTGCATCCCTAAGTACTCACAGAATAGTAGAACAATGTGATACTGTGTCCATAACCTTACTAAGTAGGTCCCAAGTTAGCAAAATTCCTGTTTGAGAAACATGTCTTAAAAAAAAACCAGATATATAAATATGTCCATTATAAATAAGATACTTAGAAAAAAGGGAAACGTGTTGAGTGTTCACAAAGAGGGGTTTGGTTAACAATATTATAGCCATGGCATGTGACAGCGTTTCTCATTAGAAACCATGCCATAACATGGTTTTTCACATTTACAAATATAGCCTGTGGTTTCATATGTGTGTGTTTTTGTTTTTTTTTATTACACAGTAGTGTAATGATCAAGTTGGTCCTATGAGTTAGTCAGCTTTTAGTTGCTGTGCAAAAATATCCAAGATAAATTAAAGAGGAAAAATATTTTCTGGCTCACGGGTTCAGAGGTTTGAGGACAAAGTCAGAAAGCTCCATTGCTTTTAGGTTTGTAGTGAGGCAGATACCACAACAGAAGTGCATAGTAGAGGAACATTGTTTACTTCATGGTAGCCAGGATGCAGAAAGACAGAGAATCTGAGAATCTGTGGTGGCAGCCTTCCTTCTTGTAGCTATTTCCATCCAGGTACCCAGCCTATTCAGTGGTGCTACCCACATTCAGGGACAGGTTCCCCCATCATTCGGTTTTCCCCCAGAACAATCATGTCTGGACACACCCTCAGAGGCACACCCAGAAATGTGCTTTATTGATTTCCTGGTATTTCCCAATCCATTCAAGTCGACTAGCAAGCTTAACCATCTCAGTCACCTACCCTCTGCACTAGCTAAAAGGATCAATAGCTTCACATGCCTATCACCAAAAACCAGTTATAGGAATATATTTTACATATGGAAACGATGGGAAGTATCATAGTATATTCCAGACTGATAACATCATAAGTATCTATTGATACAGGAGAGTAAAGTAGCTGTTAAACCATTAAAAACATTCATCTACATCAATTGGTAAAAACCTACTGCAGCAAGAACTCTACAACCATCACCTCCACGGACAAGGGGCTTTTCCAAAATCTGGCAATCTTGAACTTCCTCAAGTAAGGGCAACTATGTGGTAAATTCTGGCACAGAAGGATGATTTGATGGCAGATTACAGTTTTTCAAGACCCTTTTCCAACATAGCAAGGATTTGGTCTAATTAGCTTGTTTTGTGCTTTGCAAATTGTTAAATTATACATGATAATTTATATATAATTATGTAAAGTATATATTGTATAATAATTTATGTATGCATAGAGAGAAAGAAGAGTTGAAAAGTTTCTAGATGGATACATATGACAAGTGTTAATGTTTATTCTACATTTATTCGCTTTCATCAAGTTTATGAGTATCAAAAGCAAAAACAAAGACCAATAAATAGTTTTAAATGTAATCTTAAAATTATAATTGAATATGAATCCTCAAATGCAAGTATTTGTTTACAAAAATGTCTTTGGCTTTTTAAACAACAGAGAATTCTTAAGCTGTTGGATAAAAGTTTTTACTGATTGGGACTAAACGAATACTGTTTATAACTATGACACCCTAAATATAAGAGAGTCCTTTCCTTATTTTCTAGATATTACAAGAATTCATCATATTCATGTCAACTTTAAAGAAGGGAAGAGGCTCCTGGTAATAACTAAGATGGAGTTTCAGAATCAGATGATTTTGCTTTAAAATTAATAAATATGGCACATCTTTCACCTATAATTTGTAGACCAAGGTCTTGTATAACTACGTAGTTAGCAAAAGCTCTTTTCACATGTTCAAATAAAGTGCTCTCAGAACTTCTGATGGCAGTTGTGCTCTTGGGAACCAGGATCAGCATCTTTGTAGTCAGAGCAGCCAACTGACCACCCAACGGATAGAGTTCAAGGGCTCTCAAAGTGGATGCAATGTACGATGACCTCCTTCTCAGCCTGGTGTAATAAAACGCTGCCATCTCTTTGTGTCTTTAAAATTCCATGTTATGACTTCAATATGACCACAAAAGCAAACCTGTATTATTGTTATCCATCCTTAACATTAAAAAAAAATTCTGGCTTTTTTTCTGCTCTGCTAAACAACATGTTCAGACAAAACACCAAGCCGCTTTCCTGTGTCCCAGCAGCAGTGCCTTAGGCAGAATGCTGGAATAGTCAGACACTGTTTTCTTTGTCCTTGATACTTCAGTGCCTCTCTGACACATGTAGCCCCATCTCTCAGGAATCTCCATGCCACTCTTGGCTGCCTTTCCTGGCAATAGCTTATCTAGGCCCCTAAATTTTCTCTGCTTCTCACATTTTAGAACAACTTACCTTGCAGAGTCTAAATCATTTAGGACCCTGTCTCAGAAAAAATGATAACTGAGAAGTAAAGTGGAAAAACATTCTTTTACAAGACTGTTAAATTTCCAAATGCTGGAAATTCAACTAAAATTACCTAATAAGATGCAAGGAATAGGTTGATTAAATATTAAAAGAAGAGAGGGTAAACTCAGGCACAAGAAAAGCTAGACAAAAACTATATCCAGCATATATAAGGAACTCAAAAAGTTCAATAACAAAACACAAATAACCTGATTAAAAATTGGGCAACAGATCTAAAAAGACATTTCCATCAGTAGAAAAAATGCTCAACTTACTAATTAACAGGAATCATAAATCAGGACTGGGAAGAGACAGCATCACCTTACTCCAGTAACAATGGCTATTACAAAAACCACAAAAGGTCACAAGTACTAGTAAGGATGTAGGGAAAAAGGTAATTCTGTGTGGTGTTGGTGGGGATGTAAATTAGTGCAACCTTTATGTAAATCAGGACAGAGGTTCCTAAAAACACAAAAAATGAAACTACCATATGATCCAGCAATTCTACTACTGAGTATATACCAAAAGGAAATGAAATCAATATGTCATGTTTTTTGCAGCAATGTTCACAGTAGCCAGGAGATGGAAACTTAAAATGTCCATCGACTGATGAATGGCTAAAGAAAATGTTATTCATGTACAATGATGCACTGTTCAACCATAAAAGTAGATGAAATTCTGTCATTTGCAACAACATGAATATAACTGCAAGTGATTTTGTTGAGTAAAATAAGCCAGGCACAGAAAGACAGTGTATCATCTTACTTAAATGTGGAATCTACAAAAATTGAACTCATAGACATGTAGAGTAGAATGGTAGTTACCAGAGGCTGGGAGGAGAGTGGGGAGGAGAGATGGGAAGAGATTGTTAAATAAGCATTAGATAAGAATACTTCTATCTTACTTCTGTCTATTGTAACTGAGAAAGTTATTTTTAAATTAAAATAACCTGCTGTTGAAACTACATCATGGTTATTACTAAGGATCTTTTTCCTTCTTTAGGTTCAATGAGAAGACAAGATTTTTTTGGAGGGGGGTGATATCTGAAAGATAAGGAAAGGACTGTTTAGAGTGTCATGGTGATACCTGCATCTTTTTCTTCCTGTTGTTTCATAATCCTGTGAACTGAGCCCAGGAACATTGCACTGAGCTACATTCCAGCTCTTCATTTTTTATTTTGAGACAGGGTCTCATTAAGTTGCTAAGATGCCCAGGCTGGGTTTGAACTTGTAATCCTCCTGCCTCAGGCTCCCAGTGTTGGGATTTTAATACTTACCAGTAAGACTTTCCATGCAGCTGGTTCCAGATCCTTCTTGGTACTGACAGACACAATGCTAGAGTTCATCGTCTTGCAGTTCGTTCTCCTTAGTGGGCTATGTAGCCATTCCTCTTTGAAATCTTTGTGCTCTCTGGATGTATCACTTGGGTTGAGGCAGCAGTCACCACTGCTTGGCAGATAAAATAATTCCTATGCCTCTCTACAGGAGAATAATCTTGCTCCTGCTACTCCCATACTCATGGTACTGACTGCCCTAGCACTGCATTCTGAGTTCAGTTTGGCTTTTACAACCACAGGCTTAAGAAAGAAGCATCTTTAATCACCTTCTGCTTTCTAACTAGAATACAAACCTTCCCTGTGACAAGGGAAGATAATAAAACCAAAAATATGCAAAGGAAGAAAAATTTTCACTGCAACGAACATTCTTTACATACTTTGAGTTGTGAGATGTTTTTGAAAGACACTGAGGAAAAAACTGTGGTCCCATAATTCTTGCTCTTATACCTTGTATTACTATGTTTTTTCTTACTATTGCAAAGTATGTGAGGCTGGGTAACTTTATAAGCAACAGAGTTGTGATTATCTGACAATTCTGGAGGTTTAAGGGCACTAACTTGGCTCTGGTGAGGATATCATGGCATATGTGTTGGTCTGCTTTCCCTTGTTGTGATTCAATACCTGTGACAAGAAACATAAAAGAAAAAAATATTTGTTTTGACCCTTGGTTTCAAAGGTTTCAGTCCACAGTCATCTGGCCCTGTTGCCTTTGGGCTGATGGCAAAGCAGTATATCATGGTAGGTCATTCATGGTGGAGAAAACTGTTCAACTTAGGATATTCAGGAGGCCAAAAAGGGAAGAAAGAGCCAGGGTTCCAATATGTCCTTCAAGGGCACACCTCTAAGATCTAACTCCCTTCCATTAGGATGCACCTCTTAAAGGTCTCATCTGCTCCCAGTACAAAAGCAGACTGGCATTGGAACCTTCAGCCCTTGGCCTTACGAAGACATTTAAGATCCAAACCATAACAGCATAAAATGGCAGGCGTGCATGTAATAGTGATCACATTGCTATACAAGAAGCTAGAGAGTTGGGTCAGTCTCAGGGGTTTACAGTTTGCTCTTCTGAGAACTGACTCAAAGTTGCATGAAAATTGATTTAATCCCGTCTGAGGGCAATGGCTCCTGTGCCTAAGAGCCTCCCATAAGGCTCCATCTTTTAAGGTCGCATTGCTCCTACCACCCAAGGGCCAAGCTTCTGACATGTGAACATGCAGTGGATGGACCATATCTAATCAGTGATGTGGTTCCAACTCCATCCAAACTCAGAGCTTCCATTCTGCTCTCTTGAGACTAACAAGACTTTGCCTGAAGCTGACTCTCACGGTTCATTTGGCACAGCACTGACTTTGCTCTTTTGCTTTTTCTTTTTATGTTTGCTATTGTGCAAAAACATCATGTATTGCACATACATAGCAATGATATCCAAATTAAAGTACTTCACCAATTAGGTAGTTTTGTGTTAGGTAATTTAAAAAAAAAACCCTCCAAAGTATTTGTTTATGAAATTCTATTCTTTGAATGCTCGTTTT
>RJWT010015743.1:0-20247 GCA_004365215.1 Cuniculus paca | reverse complement strand
AAAAAAAAAAACGATCTCTGCTTTAGATGGTCATCATAGTAGAGAAATAACAGCACCTGTGAACAAAAAAAGATGGTAGCAAGATGATCTTTGGCTTTAGGGTCGGGACAATTTAATTTCAAATCTTGGTCCTCACACCTTATAACTGTGTAAACTCAGGAATGCTGTTTGATATCTTGTGTGAATTGGGAGTGGATTTATCTTTCTCCAAGGTCCCTGACTGTTACATTCAAAACTAAATATAAAGAGTTTGGTCTGTCATCAGCACAATCACACATCGTTGGTACTTTTCTCATCCATAACTGAGCAGTTTTGAGACGTCTTGCAATAGGGAGCTATCAGCAGTGGCAGTCAAAGAAGAGAAATTAGGTGAGCAGTGAGATGTGGCAGGATATATATCCTCAATTGTCCAAGACTTGGCTGAATACAATCCAACACACGGCTCTAAAGAAGTTTATTCAGGCCTCCTCAGGCTGCTGCTGATGCTCTGACTTTCTTTGAAGTTAATACTCAAACTTATTCACTTGTATTCTGAGCAGAGGCAGGCGGTCAGGAGCTAACAAGGCAAAAAGAAAATAGAAGTCCATGCCTTGGCAATGGATCGTTGCCACAAGTACTACGCAGTATAGTAAATAGTTATGTTATTTCAGATGTCAGCATAAAATAGGGCATTCTGAAACTCAGAATCAAAAATCTGAAAACAGAGCCACACTGAATAATATGCAAAGTGTGAGATTTCCTGACAACAATACTGTTCCATTTAACAGAGTTTGATTTTTTTCATAAATGTCATTATAGAGAATTCATTTTTTTGCTTCAAGAATAGGTTCAGGGAAGGGAGGGGAATTGGAAAGAAGGAATTAAGATATAATATTTACAGGTACGAAATACCTATGATGAACATGATCATTAGGTATGTCAAAAGTATGCCAATAAACTTATATCAAAAAGAAAAACCAGGTTCTAACCACCAAAAAGAAAGCAAAGTATTTTCTAAATGTTATGATGACTTTGTCTCACTTAAATTTTGATATCTGATACTTTTGTTAATATTTGTGACCGTGTATGTTTCTCTGATTTTTATTTTCTTTGATTTTTGTGGTTTTCTTTTGGCATTTTTCTAACACCAATTGTAGAAATCACAGGCAGTGAAGTATAATGTACTGGACTTTTTAAAATGGTTTCATAATTTTATGTTTGATTTATATTTAGAAGAAATTTCCAGGAAAAACCTTAGAAGTGATTGAAAAGATTTTTTAGACTGACTTAGTCAATGGAGGTAATATATCATGTTTCTTTCTATATACATACTTGATGCAATTAAATATGCCTCAGTGACTGACAATATGATTCTTCATCCAATTTTCTTATACACAGTAATTTGCTTTGGGATCATTTGTCCTTCCATACTTATCATTCCTTATATTTATGACAATATACTGCAATTTACTCCACTTTGAAAAGGAGGGCTCATGTTTCATCAGGAAGGACTAAGTGTTTCTACCATAAAAGAACAAAAACAAAGAGTGAATGGCCTAATATCCTATAGCAAGTTCATTCTTATAAAAAGCTTATTTTCGATTTTGTAAGTTCTTGTACAAACAACATAACTAAATACAGGTCAATATTTTCCTAACATTTAAAAATTTATTTTGTATAAATTCATGACTAAGATGTTTCTAAGAATGCAACTGCAAAGTTCATTGATCATTCTTTAAATTATCAAATTGTTAGGTAAGCTACTCAACCACATATACTGTATTAACACTTGAAAACGTGTTTTTTAAAGTTCTTTCTTATATTTTAGAGTATTAATCATTATAATAAACCTTTTCAGACTTATGATCACAGTATCTAGGCCATGCTTCCTTGTTTCAAAACAACATTTACAGATAAATTTCAAGAATATAAATACCTTAGGAAAATAATTTATTGTGTTTTAAAGTATATAACTCTGATAATTTATTCAGGAGTTCATCAAAACCTCTCTTAAATATTTCACATCACGAATATATACATTCTACTTCACAGTCATAGGTCAGAATTTTTGAAGATCAAATTTTAAACCAGTAACACTAAACCGTTATCCTCTATTTTACCTGTTATGAAATATTTGTTAATTATAATGATTTGGTGCTGCTTCAGGATTGCATTGTGTGAAACACAAATCTGTGTTAAGCAGCATAATTCAGTATAAATAAGAATTATTAAATGTACATGATTGACTAATTATAAAGTAACAAATTCACATACTGGTAATGAGCAAGTAACCATGAATATAGATGTGCTTCTTTATATAACTTCAAGGTTTAGCCAAAATAGAGTGGTTATAAATCACATAACTTCATGTCAAAAGCCTTATTAATGGTCGACATTAATGTATGCACCTACCAGAACTCATTAAATTTGCCACTTGTAATTTTGAGAAACATATTGTTAGAAATTATGCATATAAATAATTACAATTTTCCCATTAACTGGAAAAGTGAGAAACCTGAGTATATTCTTCCTCAAACATTCACCTTTATGACAGAAGAAAAACATTAATCTTTTCTTCCTAGAATGACAGGAGGTGAACAATAATCATGGTTAACAAGGAATTTGAGAAATGGTAATGATTTCATCATCATTTAGTATACTTTTCTTTCAGTTCATAGAAAAATCTTTCTTTTCTCTGACTATTTACTTTTTCTTTTCTGAGTTCCAGAGCTTATTATAAGAATATCTTTAGCACTTTCACATTTCAGTCCTATGTAAATAAGAATATTCGAATTCCTTGAGCATTGCATGCAAATACACAAATGCTGTAATTGTAGGAAGTTAAAAAGAATTCCCACAACAAACATATTCTTCTTCTATACTTCAGCTGCAGTCCTTTTGTTGCTCAGAAAACTTAATTTTCATTACATATGAGCTTCAAATAGTTGTGATTTATGGGGATTTTTATTAATTATGTGTATCCATTATCATCATGTCTTTAAAGTATTTTTAAAATATTTAAATAGATGGTAATAATTTGAAATTTCATGAGTCACATTCATATATTAGTTGTCTTAGTTATTTTTGTTGTTGTTGCTGCTGGGACAAAATACCCAGTACCCACAAGCTAAAGGAAGAAAAGGTTTATTTTAGTTATAGTTTGTAGAGGTTTTAGTCCTTAGTCAGATGGCTCCAAGACACAGTGGCATGGCAGAGAAGGGACAGTTGATAGTGTGGCCAGCTGTAAGCAATTCTCACTCAAGTAAGAGGGAGAATTTATATATTCTCCCACAGTGATCCATCAGTCTTCATCTTTCAGCATCACACACAGCTATTAGTGGACTAATCCAGTATCACATCCTATGATCCAGTAACTCACACTCATGTGGTCACCTTCCAAAAGCTCAACATATGACAGCATGAGGCTCTTAGGTGGGGGACATCTAGATATAACCATAACACTAGTTTCAGAGACAGTATTCTCTGCTTTCCTTAATTGTCAGCTCCACATATCTAATTTTCATTTTAGACTAAAGATTGGAAACATGGAGTATTGATGCAATGCATTCTCAGAGTGTTCTTGATCTGACAGATCTTTAAAAACACATTAGTGATACACAATAAAACTCGCTTTAGATGGAACAGTTGGATTTCATTTAACTGGATTTTTTTTTATAGTTTCAAACAACAATTTGAGATAGTTTTCAGTTAAATAATGGAATACTAGCATGCATCTACCTTGGGCAAAGGAGAAATGGCTGAACATGTAATTAACTCCTCATTTATTTATTCATTTTGGGGAGGTTTTTGTTTTGTTTTGTTTTTTGAGACAGGGGTTAGCTCTGTAATTCAGGCTGGCCTCACACTCAGGTAAATCCTCTTGCCTCTGCCTCCTCAGTACAGAGATTACAGACATGTACAACCGTTTTTAAAATAAACATATTAACACCACTAAATTTACAAAAAAAAAAAGGAAGTAAGAAGATTGACAGCTTACATGTGTACTATGAGTGCAACATTTCTTGGTACCAAGTACTTAGTTAATGTTAGCTCCCAAAGCTGGGGATTTAGCTCAATGACCTAAGTGCCTGCCTGGCATGTGCGAGGTCATGAGTTCAATCCATGGTGCCACAAAAAAAAAATTAGTCCCCCCAAAAATCCCAACTTCTCGAAGCTTCCTGAGTGCCCTGACTCTATCCTTCAGTGATTTCTTTAATTTTTATTATGATTTTTATGATGTTTCTACTTCAAGAATCTTAACCTCAATTCATGTTGAACACATAAAGAGATACTTTACAGTAATTCTGTTAAACAATCATATTACCTGTCTGTTAACACTGGTAATATGATTATGAAATAATAATTATGAAATAATATCAGTATATGAAATAATATTGTCTTGGTTAATTTTCTCTCGTTGCTGAGAACACCTGACACCCAAAATTAGGGAAGGAAAGGTTTATTTAGCTTACAGTTCTTGGTAGTTTCAGTCCATAATCAGCTGGCTCCAAAGCAGGGTGGCATGGCACTGGGGCAACACTTCAAGGCAGCAGCCAGAGCAAAAGAGAGCAAACATGCCTCTTCTCTACCCTTAAAATGTACACAGGCCACCCCCCCTTCCCAGGGTGGGTGTAGAGAACACAAAATGTCCTTGCCCTCCTTTGCTCAGGATGAGGATATTTACAAAGAACCCTGGCTCCCTGCTGAGTCTGTCAGTTAAACTTCTAAACTGCTCAAGTTGACACAATGTATCAACCACAACAAATATGAATAATATTGTGAAATAATACATATATTATGAAATATACATATAGTGTGTGTATATAATGTACATATATACACACACACAATGGGTATAGGGATAGTAGTTAAACAAGGTAAAAACTAGTATCAAATAGTCTTTCTTGAATTTAGTTAAAAATATAAATGATACACATGTTCCAAAGTAAAAAATAAATCACAGTAGTGTAAGTGCTGATTGAACTATGGAAAAATTTAATGTATGTTACTTAGTTAAGAAAAATGTGATGAATTTCACATTTAGTTAATATTATTAAATTTTCAATAAATATCTAATCAACATAATATTTGATTCAACTGATTCATATATATTGATTGTTTTTACTGTCCATGTCAAAATTGGCAAGTACTAAGCCTTCTCTAAAGACTACAGATGAGGTTTTTAGTGCCTAATAAAACCAGTTTTTGCTTTTGGAAGCTTAGTGGTGTGATTTTTGGATGTGATATATGACATAGGAAACATGGATCTATTTCTTTAGATTCAATTTCTTCATATTTTAGAATGTACTGCTCAGAGAGAAGAAAAATGCAGAGATGTTAGAAATTATAAAAACTAAAAAATACTGTTTCCTCCAAAATTTTGAAATATTTCTTTCTTTAAGTTTGGTTTAATTTTTACTTGATTTTTACACAGTTTCCTGATGTATATTTCTCACATGCACAGTACAAATATTGTTGAGGCTAATGATATTAGAATTTAGTTTCCACAACATCATTTCCTTAAATACTGGTCCTATTAAAATACATTTTAATTACCTTTTGTTATTACCTATTGTTTTCACCCTTTCCAAATATTTTCATTATGAACAAAACTATTCTTGAATAATATTGTTTGATTTTGCTTTCTGAATGAAATTTAATTACACTATGTTGAAATTTTGAAAAATTTAAATGCATATACACTGTTCAGTTTTGTTCAAAAATAAATTATAAAACCATAATTGGTTTTTATAAGCAGATAATTCATTTAAAACAAAATTTGATTAATTTTAAAAGTTTCATCTCAAAAACTCAAAAAGTATTACTAAGCATTGATTATTCATTTTATGTAAATTAGTCATTTATAATTTCTTATTGGTGGTGTGGGAGATGGAACACAGGGCCTTCACACTAAGATTCTTAGCCATTTTTATGTATTTATTGTTATTTTAGTGTGGGATCTGTATAAGGTACCCAAACTGGATTTTAAATTAAGATCTTCTATCCCCCTGCCTCAGCTTCCCAGGGTGTTGGAATTAAAAGTGTGTAGTACCACAGCCATCTTTTTTATAACTTCTTAAAACAAACCTAATAATCATTCGTTGTCTGGAGCCTCCATCATAAATTTCTTTATCAACATTATAATGATATTCATAATACATTAGTACTATGAAACCAGTATCATAGTGTATTCATATTTGAACCTTAAAATAACAATCATATATATATATATTAAATGAATAATTTATATCATTTCTTCCAAGTCATTTTTGTATAAAGTCCTTCTTTGCCTTTAAAAACAGATTAAAGAAAAAACTGTTTTCTGAAATAAAAATAATAGCTTAATTTAAATTCTAGCATGATCAAGACATAAAACATAATAATAAGCAAGAAAAATACAGAGTTCTATTAAAATGAGCAGAATCCAAAAGTCACAAAGAGCACTCAAGGATGGATAGTCTAAATAAGATTGAGCTGTAGAAGACTGTAAAGGGTGAACACAGTTTGTTATAATTGGCTAGAACATTTAAATCAAGTGCTGGGAGAAAGAAAACAAATTAGACTGGACAGAAAGCAAATAGACTAGGAATTGGCAGGAGGCATTTTATTGGGTTAGTTTTCACAAAAACCTTGAACTAAATATTTGCTAATCTGAATATTAAATTCCCAGAGACAATTGAAAAAATAAGTTTTTAAACTGTCAAGAGTGCCAATCAAAAATTTATCTAGAATTTATGAATCCTTTAAATTTTCTTTACAGTGGAAATACTCATAATTTTGAGTATTCTTTAATGATACCCAAGAGACATTCAATCAAGTAAAAATTCAATGTGCTAAAAAATGTTGATACTGCATAACTGGGAATTCAAGACTTATTTTAATATTTTATTAAGTTAAATAAAATAGTCATATTTATTATAAAATATTATAAATATTTTGTAATGTTTAGATTAAAGAGAAAGTTTGCTTTGTTTCCCTAAATTTATTTTTAAGGTTTACTTTGCAATGCAAGAGAAACTCAATTGAAAAAAATCCTGACATCATATCAAAACCCATAATTAATAGAAAATAACAATTTTAAAAAGTATACCATGTTTTCATATTTCACTTTGATACCCTTTGTTCAGTCATAGACATACTTTTTCTACAGGTGAAATTGGGATTTTTTTAAAAATACAAATATTTATTTTCCACAGATTTGCTTTACTTAGAACATCTTTTTTCTTTTTTCTGGCCAATTTTTTTTTTTCAGTTTTCTGAAATAGTCCATACAAAGTCCACAAATAATGTGCTTGGTATTTTCACTGGCACTCGAAGGTGTTGCCTTGATGAGGCTAATCAGAGATTTAACATAAACCCGCCAATACTTGATTTCAAATGTGTAAACAATGATGTCAGAGTTCAATAAGGATGGAGAGAGAAGAAATATTACAGAAGAGAGTACTTCAATGTGTAAAGCATGACAAATCAATATTTTCAGGGTAAGTTTTTCTAAGTGACCTGGAGTCTTCTTTTTCTTGAGCTAGTCTCTACTTGCTGGCAGTCACGAAGGAAGCAATTATGAAGATAATCTTCTCTTTTGAAGATATTATACATTTGTTGTTGGTTGCTGCTGTTATTGTTGCTTTTAATCAGAACTTATATTACATGTTTCCTGACTCGGTCCTTTGGTAACTTCTTTCATTTTTGTTATTATTTTTACAATGTTTCTACTTCAAGAATCTTGACCTCAATTCATGTTGAACAGATAAAGAGATACTCTATAGTAATTCTGTTTTACCACTATTATAATCATTTGTGTGATTTTTTTAATGAATGTTTTTATATTCCACTAGGTTCTACCTTGAAAAAGGGTAAAAATCATGTGTGTAATTTTCACTGTCCCCTCCTAGCACATAGTAGGCCTGTGAAAATATCTATTCATTCAACACAAGTATTCACCTTTTCTAAAGTGCTAATATCTTGTATCAACAGGTTTTACAAAATATAACTGGAAAAATTGCAATGAACCATAGATCGTGTGCTCCAGGAAGCAAATGTGAGAATAAGTACAATACTCAGCATGAATAAAGAGTACCCTTTCTTCCTATGAATAGATTAGAAATAGTTCATTTAGAATCTCATTATCTTTCTTAGATCTTCAGTTTAGTTTAGCAATAGCCAACCAATTTCACCTTTCTTATAATTTCTAATTTTCTCTTATTTTCAAATACATGACTGATTCAGTGAGCTTCTAATTCCTTTATACCATTATGTTATCTCATTGTACCAATCACATTTTAACAATTGTAACTTTACCTCATACTCAGGGTATCTCTATTCTCTCTATCCCCATGATGAAGTTGTCATTGCCAACTTTGATCAGGTGACTCAGCTCCAAAACTACATCTTGTCATCCTTGGATACTCCAAGCAGCAACTGTCACTGCTTGGAGTCCCCAGGAGCAGCTTCAAAGCAGAATTGAGTGTTCAGGATGTCTTTGTGAGTGGACCTTAAGATCAATCCCTTTAGTACAGAAGAAGCAAGATTGAAAAGAGTAAGAAGTCACTTTGTAATAGGGCATAAAATATGTCTGAAGTGCAACAGTAGAAGAGGACCCAAAATTGCATTTGATATTAACTCATGTCAAACCAAAATGACTGGTCTTATAAATCTTCCCTGGAATCAATCACTGGAAATAGAGGGTAGCTTTGTGCTGCTGATATGATCTTTCTAGGAGGTAACAGCCAAAGGCTATCTGAATTTTTTTCGGGGACTACATGCCCTTCTTTGTAGAATACATGTCTAGCATCTCCTTCCATGTGCTACAACAACTGAAATTTTATTCCTAAATACAATAGTACAATAAGTAAAATATCTACCACATTCTATTTTGCTCTGTCTTATATTTATTTAATTGTAAAATAATTATTTAATAGAAGGGAATTATTTTATGTGACTTTTGACAGATTAAACATAAATGTATAAACTATGCATTCAAAGACAAAACATTACATGTATGAAAATTAAGGTAGCATATCAAAGTTAATATTTAAAGGAATTTGGAGTCCTTGAACTTGTATAAAATTATATTTTGTCTCTTTCTTAAATTTTGCAATAATAATTTTGTTTAGAAATCAAATGGAGATATTTAATTAAAATAAAGAATTTGAATGCTGTATAGAGACTATCAATAAACAGCTAAAATTCCTATTTGTTCTGCATATTCGCTCCAAGCTAATCAATCATAATGATACACAGAATATAAAAGGTAAAGATTACTTCAATATTTATTATCTCTTCTTCCAGGTTGGCTTTGGGTCACTACTATAATTATGCATTGATCTCTGTTTAGAGTTCTGAATACATCACTAAAAAGAAAGGTAGCTTTTTTTTCACAGGTATCACTGGAATAAGATATGGGTCAGTCACTCATCTCAATTATTTAAATATAACAAAGACTAAAACATAAGACAGTATTAGAATATTTGCACTGTCAGACTAAAATGTTATGTTTAAACTGAAATTTTGTGTTATCCCAAATTCATATGTTGAAATCCTAACCCTCAGTGTTATGTGTGAAATGGCGGGACTTTTGATATGACTTGATGGTGGATTTCTTTTGAATAAAATTAGTGCTTTATGAAAGACTCCAAGAGAACTCTCTCACTTGCTCTTGCCTTGTGAAGATGTGTTGAGAAAATAATATTCTGCAATATGGAAAAATGTCAAAGTGTAACCATGCTAGTACCCTGATTTCTGACTTTGGGTAACCAGAAATACGAAAAATAAATTTCTGCTGTTTATAAGCGACCCAGTCTGTAATATAGTATTCTGTTACAGCAGCCTGAAATGACTAAGACACAGGGAAAGAAACCTAAATACAAATAAATTAACTTGAGTAAACACCATTAGAATGTTACATTCCCTACAATGGGTTCAACTTGTGTAAATTCCCAGTCTTAATCTGAGTTTCTCTGCCTTTAGACCTTTCATTCATTATTAAAATACTCCAGACTAGTAATTCTTTTCACATGCCAGTCTTTACCACCTTTTAGATACCTCAACACTATGTTCAGGTTTTGAACTTAACCTACTTGTTGACCCTAGCAATAGATTCGTAAGTAATTTATCTGGACCTATGATCCTCTGCACTTCAATAGAGCAATTCAGCGATGGAGTGTAAAGCACTGCACTTCAGAACGTTAGATGGCAGGAACAATCATACAGTGTGGCTCTTGGTGCTATTCACTATCCCTTCACTTATTTGCATCTCAAGCAAACTGTATGTTTTCCCATCGTGAATATTCTATGTATGAGTATGAGTTGGCCAAGCTGACACATTGTCCAAGGAAATGATTTTATATTCAGAGATACCATCAAATTAATGAATAAAATACTTCTAAGTCGCTTCCTCATTGGGCAAGTACTTCTGTCCAATAAAAGACGCAATATTGCTCATGATTTGTTTGTTTGTTGGTTTGTTTGCTTGTTTGTTTTCATATTGGGGATCAACTCTCACTTGCCAGGCAAGCACTTATGCCGCTGAGCTAAATCCCCCAGCCCATATTGCTCATGATGTTAAAGTGCAGACTTTATAACTTTTATTTGTACCTGTTCTGATTTGTGACTTCTTTGTTATTTTAGGTTAAGAAAAATTTTCAGTATCAATTATTAAATGTTTTTAATTTTGGAAGTTGTCATTACTATCATCAGCATTAATATTGTTTTTGATATTATTATATTATTTTATTACTTTGTCAAAGGTTTAATTCTTCCAAGAAGAAAACAGACTGCATTTTCATTTCATAGGTGCTTGGTCAATGGTGAAAAAGAAACTAAAATTCACTGAAGAGCATTTTTCTCTGGGACAGTGATGTGATTCCTTCATGTGTATGTAGGGGGGAGGTGCACATATGCGTGACCCTGGTGAATTGAATGCAGAGTCTTCACACTGAGCCATGCCCCTTCCCTTTATTTACGTATTTATTGATTTATTGATTTATTTTTATTTTGATACTAGGTCATAGTAGGTTCCCCAGGAAGGACTTTAATTTGAAATTACCCTGCCTCCCTCTCAAATGCAGTGATTTTAGTTGTAAGTCACTTTACCTGACTGGGATATGACTTTTTGAAAATAAGGCAGTCAAATTCTTATAAATAAAGTCTAGAGGAGAAAGGTGCTTAGCTAGATACCCAAATTGTAGCAATATACATAAAGTGCTTTGATGTTAGAAACACTACTTTAACTATACAAACATTACATTCCTGGAATATGCATTATCCAGATCATTCATAGTTGGTTATCTCCAAAAGAAACTTTTGGTAGGAAATACTATGGATATAATGCAAGATTAAAATAAGCCCTTAATTTCCTACCATTTGGTTCTGCAGTGGATATGGCCATTTCAAATGATATACCCCATGTGTTAAAGCCAACAGAATTGTACCCCTGACAAAAGAAAATCCAATCAGAATACTTTAGTCATTTTCCTAATTATAAAACACAATTATCCATTATTTGTAAAAGATAACTTTCTTAATGCAAAAATGATTAATTATGATGATTATTATTGTTAACTACATATTTTCTTAGGAAGAACAGTCCAAACTAAATTGCCACCATATAAACAATTATATAGTTCAAAGTTAGATATTTTTGGATACACTATTGGAATTTTACATGTAATATATAATGAACTTCATTAAACTATTCATGTAGGAAAACTAGACCAGAGAATATTCTAGAAGACACTGGCTAGCTCGCATTCTATTGCACTTATTGATTAACTCTCAAATTGAATTCATGTAAAACCACTCCTGATACATAGAGAAATAAATGATATCCTTGAAAAAAATTCAGTACTAAAAAAATCTACATTGTTCCTTTTGTTTTCTACTCAAAAACTACTTCCAAAGAAGATGAGAAGATTAAAATAGCATGTTGCTTGTTATTCTATCCACAAGGTTGGCAAAATGTAATTGCTGGAAAACAGAACTGTTTTATTTGACAGTCCAGTAAAAGCTTTTTAGATCTTGGAGTAGACTGATGTTTTCTTTTCTTTTTTTTTTTTCATTTACTTTTATAACTCTGGACATTTTTTTAGGGGTTATGGAGAGGAAAATCTTTGTGCTGATCCAAATGTCAACTTCTAAATAAAATTAGAAAATATTGTTTGGTACAGATATAAAATGAAAAAAAAAATACTCAGCTTTCCAAGGAAAATAGCTTTTTTTTTTTCTGGGCCTTTTAAATCAGAAACTCTCTACATACATATTGTTTTAGATGCTAAACAAGAAAATAAATGAATAATCTATTTGTACCATTATCATTGGTTCTGTAAAGACTTGTTTAAAATTATTTAAATTAATTGATTTCTTTCTGTATTTAATGTATGTACTATAGGGAGGGAGAGAATTCATTATGTGATTTCTCACAAAAAATAGTCATTCCTGAGGAATGAAAAATATTAAAAAGTAAACCAGATTTGTAGTTGAAAAACAATTTGCTTGAGTAGGAGTTCTAAGAAATAAAGGGTAAAAAGGAAATAGAACTGTTTCATCTTTCAATAGTCCTCAGTTAATATTTTATGTAAAGTTAGATGTAGTAGTGCTGATTATCAAGTTTAGTGGATTAAGAGATGCTTGGTGAGGTGATTAGATAGTGTATGTTCATATCTCAGTGTACTATTAGGAGGTGGTTCCTGGTTGGAGGACTCAGATGATTGATGTGACCATGTCCTTGGGGAGTACTCATGACTCTGGGGCCTGTCCTCTGTGATTCCTACCATTCTCCCTGTTTCCTGGATGTTGTGAGTTAAGAGATTTTTTTCCACCATGTTTCTGCCTCAAAGTCAGCTGATCTTAGTCTGAAAATTATGATACCATAAGCCAAAAATAAATCTTTCCTCTTTCCTAATAATATGAAACTTGAACAGAGAAGATTTGCACCAGGGAAGTGGAGTTATTTCTGTGATTATACCTGACCTTGTGGTTTAGAAGACGTAAACAGATTTGCAGGATGAGTGTGGCAAAGTTTGAAGAAGTGGGCTTTAAGTGGAGAAGATTTGTAACTTGGAACCCAGAAAACAAGAATGCTCATAGAAATGTGTACAGTAAATGCCAGGCTCCTGAGGCTTCAGATAAGAACCAGGACTCTATTGGGAGTTACATTACAGGCCATGCATTTTTAATTCTGACAAATACTTAGTTTAGGTTTTATCTGTGTCCTAAAATTTTTGTGACCCTAAGTTTAAGGAAGAAGACTAATTGATCTGGAAGAGAAAAATTCAAGGAAGCCCAAATTTCAGGCTGTGGCTTGGGTACTTCTGGTAGCTATATGCCAAATTTATAGTGAGAATTCGGAGCACAAAGACCAGAAAAACATTCAGTTTGGTCCACAAAGAAACAAATATGAAGTTGAGGTCAAAAGAGATGAAGCTAGTGAAGAGATTAATTACATTAAAATAAAACCCAGTACTTTGAACATGCACAAGAAGACGTATGTCATGCAAAGAGCCCAAGAATCAGCAAGACTCCACTCATAGTAGGCTCAAGCCTGGAAAAACATTTCATTTTAGAAGATAGTCCAACTCTCACCTTACCCACATTGAGAAGGGCCTCCTAAAGAATTTGTTTTCCAGGGTTCATTTCACCAAGGATGCCTGCTAAAGCAATCAAAGATCACTAAAACCATGGTTCAAAGGGACATGGTCACTGATCAAATTGGCAGCAGACCTTGGCATAATCTATATGTGCTGGTTTCATAGGCATGTAGAATGATATAATTGCTTGGTAATAGAGTTTTTTACCTAGATTTCAGAACAATGCTGTGAAAATAAAATCTAAGCTGTATTGAGTACCCCCAGGAAGTTGGAGATAGCTGGAACTTAGTCTGTCTGCTGAAGAAACATATAAGCAGCAAGCAAAACCTGACCAAGAGAGAAGTCATGAGCTGTAACCAGCAAAGCCATAGAAGTGGGGCATTCAAACCCCTTTGGAATGTCTCACCACCAAGTGACCCAGAGGCTGGACATGAATCTATAGGATTTAATGTTTGCCCTGCTGATTTTAGGTCTTGCTTTGGTCCAATCCTTTTTAATCCCTCCTTTCCTCTACTTTGAAATGGACATGTTTACACAGCCTCACTGTATCTTGGGAGTATTTAACTTGCTTTTCTAGCTACTAATTTGCCTTGTGTCTCCATGGGGACTTTGAACTTGGACTTTTGAACAATTCTAGATTGTTGAAATGTTTAGGAAAGAGATGAGTGTATTTTTATTGTATAGAGAATAGTTATAAAATGTTATTCATATTAAGACTCAGTAATTTTGTTTATTTGGATATAAACTATGATTAAAGGTTATAATTAGTGTCAGTCCAAAGGAATTTACTTGTACTGGTTAATTTTTATTGTCAATTTGACAGGATTGGACCGGTAATTGAATTGTGAAGGCACTAATGTCATCAATGGATTTAGTTCATAGCTCAATGTGCTATTAGGAGGCAAGGCTAGGTTGGAGGAAGTGGGTCATGGAACCATGACTTTGAGGACTGTATAAGGCACTTGTCCATTTCTTTGGATCTCATCTTCTGCTCTGTGATTCCCACATGCTGTGAGTTGGGAAATTTTTTTCTGCCATTCCTATCCATCATAATGTTTTTGCCTCACAACTGGCTAATTAAATAACTGAGCCTTGTAAAACTGTTAGCCACAAAAAAAAAAAAAACTTAAGTTTCAGATAAATATATTTTGTTATAGCAAAGGAAAAATGATTAATAGACCTTTTAATATCAAAAATCATGAATAGTAGTATCAAGTAGTATTAAGTCCATTTCTGGATAAATGAGGTTAGATAATATGGAGGGAAATAATTAATAAACTCAAACCAACATTGAAGAGCTCTGTTAGAGCTCTCCAGATAGAATCAACAGCTTCTAATGATAAGTTTCTGAAATGAGATTTCTGTTACTGTCGGGATTTTGTTAACATGGATGCCTCAATGTTGAATCAATTCAAAACTGTCACTTGCGGTCATTTTGAGTTTGGGTAACAGCCAGAATTTGCATAGATACACTGAATGAGGTGAATAAGTGGGATGAGGACACAGCATAATAGTTTCATGAGCCCGTCTTTCCCTTTCAATCAGTGGCAGCATTCACATATTTTTTACTTCCGCTTGAAAAGACACTCAGTAAGATTTCAGACTGCTTTACAAATGATAAGAATGAAGTGGTAAGGGAAATACACTTTGTTGGGATAAATGGCAATAAGTCTTTATTGGAATACAGTTTTAAAAATTTAAGTAATGTATTTATGATCACCCTTCTTATGAATGTAAATCTTATCAATTCATTGGACTATGATTGAATAGCTACAATTTCTCTTTAAATAGTAAAATAAGTTCAATTTTCCAAATTCACCTAGAGGTTCAACATGGTATCTATCTTATTTAAGATGGCTTTGGAAATACAAATGATACAAATTAGGTAAAATAATCTTGAAAATTAATAGTAAGATTGGATGAGTTATATATCCCAATTGCAAAACCTCACTATAAATCAAGAGTAAACAAGATATGTTGGTACACAGAGTAAGTCAAATAAATTGATTAGTGAAATGGAATTGCAATTTCTGCTATAAACTCTTTCATTCCTTGTCAATAGACTTTCCACAGAGTTGTCAAGACAATTTATTAGGGTGAGGGAGATAGTCTTTTCGTATAAAGGTATCAGAACAATTGTACAGTTGCTTGCAAAGAGAAGAGTTTGGAACAATTATTTCCTTCATGCAAAAAAAAGTATTTTAAAATGGCTTATGCACCTACACATGAGTGTAGCTATGAAATCTTTAGTGGAAAGCAGGTACTTTATGACCTTGGCTAGGAAAATGTTTCTTAGTTCAAATAGCAAAAGCATAATCTGTAAAAATAAATGATGATAAGTTGTACTTTGGGGGATTAAAAATGTTTGGATTTCAACATATAATCACAAGAAAATAACATAAGCCATGGAATGAAAGTACATATTGAGAAAGCATATTATAAAGGGTTTGCCTCTAGAATACATTAATGATACTTACAAATCAGTAATCTGAAGACAACTCAATTAACATAATAAAACATTTAAATAAATATTTCATGAAAAATAGATAAATGTCTAATACACCCATGAAAAGATGTTCGTCATAGTAATTAAGGAAATGCAAATTAAATGAGATCTCACTTCACTTTCAGTTAAAAGGCTTAAGTAAAAAATATAGAGCACATTAGTATTAGGATGTAGAATAGTTTAACGTCTTAAAAACTATTGATAGCAGTATAAAATGGTATAGTAGTTTGTACACAATTTGTTGATTTCTGAAAAATGAATTTACTGTTCATCCTAGTAATTTCACAGTAGTTTCTTCCCAAATGAAATGAAAACAAAGTTTAACACAATGTCTTCTACAGAAATACTCATGAAGGAAATATGCGTAATTCAAATAGGCAATCACTGACAGAATATGTTTTTCTGCTACAGACTGCTAATGCATACCAGGACATGAAAATTTCTCAAAGCTTGTCAAGGAAAGATACCAAATAAGGGCCAGAGATATAGCTCAGTGGCACTGTGCCTGCCTGGCAAAAGCAAGGTCATGAGTTTGATTGCTGATACAAAAAAAAAAATAAAAAATAAAACACAGCATATTGTATGATTTCAATTATATAAAACTCTCAGAAAAGGCAATGCTATAAGTTTGATTATCTTTCATCAACACATCTTCTTTGGTCAAGAATTATTTTCATCTTTTATCCATATTTTCCTGTTGGGCTTGGTTTTATATTACTGAAATTACAGGATTCCTTGCATGTTTTAAATACAAACCTTTTATCAGATATATTACCTGACAAATATTTTCTCTCAGTCTGTTTCATCTTTTTTTCTTCTTAAAAATGTCTTTCAAAAGTCTTAATCTCATTCCTGATAAAATATGTACACATAGTTAAAATATACTGTGCTGTTTTGTAGAGACATTTGAATATTTTAATAAACCAAGTGTTGACATTGTTGTTTACACAATGCGTATGCTTGCTGTCTTTCGTTTGTTTGTTCTGTCATTGACTCAAAGAAGAATGAAAAAATTTGCAAGTTAAATTATGAGTTTCTCTACTTCTGCTGGAAGTCCTCTGACTTTTGGCTTTAGATTGGTTAGCTCTCTACTATGTGCATTAAAGTTCATGATCCTGTCCTCCAGGTGAATTTGCTCCCTTTATTATCATTGTATGACTTTTTATATCTTATCTTCATTTGAAACCTAATTGATCTAATATTAACATAGCCACTCTATCCTTATTTGATTAGTACTAACTCTGCATGTCATTGCCATCATTTTACTTATAACTTAATTGTCTTTGTAAATTGATATTCTTAATAGGCTTATAGAGTAAGGCCTTTCTTACACATTTTGACATTCTCCACCCATAAATTGAGGAGTACATAATATCTATTTTTCATATGGTTTTTTATGTGGCTCAGTTTAAATCAGCTACCTTGAAATTCATTTTCAATTTGATAAATCTATATTTGCTGTCTTTTTCCTATGCCATCCAGTCTTCTTTCAGATTATAATTATGATTCTATGTCAAATCTGTTTCTGATCTATTAGTTATATAATGTCATTTTGTTTTATTTATGGCTACTTAAGTATATATAATATTGATTTGTAATTTGTTACATTCTACATTCAATGATACTCTATCTTACAGTAGTATGAATGCATTTCTTTCCTGGCCTTTGTAGTGTTACCTTTCTGCATTTGCAAGAACATATGAAGTAGAGAGCACACTATATTGTTTGTTCTTTTTGTTTAAGCAAATAATTGTCTTTTAAAGACATACAAAAATAAGGGGAAAAGTTCATGTATTTATCAATTCAGTTACCATTTCTGGTACAGTTTTTCTTTTTTCTTGTATGTAGATCCGAATTTTTTTCTGCATATTTTTTTCTTACATTTACAAGTCCTCCTTTAACATTGCAGTTATATAGCCTTAGTAATACATTCCTTCAGATTTTCTGATTGATTAGTATTTATTATTTCATTTTTGTTTTGAAAGGTAAAATCACTGGGTGAAGAATTTTAGGATGACATTTTCCTTTATGTACTTTACAGATATTGCATAACTGAAATCTAACTTTTATTTTTTCTGATGAGAAATGTGCTATCATCTTCCACTCTGTGTCTCTGTGTACATGATGTGTCTGCTTCCCTGAACAAGCTTCTCAGGCTGATTATTAAAAAGTGCTTGCTTACAATTACTATCTTAAAAAAAAACAACACTATCTTATGCCTTTGTCTATTTTTAATCTTTATGATTTATATTCATTCAACATAGAAGTGTTAACGGTTTTCATCAAATCTGAAATATTTCTATTAATTCTTCAAATATTTGTTTCTCTTCTCTCCTTTAGGGATTTTTATTGTTTAACAGTCATTTTTTTCTTCTTATATTTTGTTTCAGATAGTTCATATTTCAATGATTTTTAATCCAGTGCTCTTTATTTTATAGTGATTTATTTGTTGATAATTTTATCAGTTAATTTTTCAAAATCTCAGGCGAATTTGTATGAGCTCTAAGGATTTTTCACTCTAATACTTTTGGGTGATACTTTCCTCAGAATTTCCTCATGCACGTTCCTGCACTGATCAGTACGCAGTTGAACACTCACCTGAGACCCTATTGAAGGACCCTAAATGCACCTTGTTTTCGGTTTCTGTTAATCCTATCCCCCTTAGTCTCCCTAGAATCTTACCTCTATTTGACTCAGGGGACTTCAAAGAGCTCACACTTTAATTCTGCTCATGGCTCCATATCCTAAAAAGCTTATCCAGGCAGTGAGGTTTTGAGATTCTGTTTTCTTTCACTAAAGGACACTTCTCTCACTTTTTATTTACTTTCTTTGAGACAGGGTTTCACTGTGCAGTTCAGATTGGCCTTGAACTATGTAGCTTAAGCTGGTCTTGAACTCACAATGACCTTCCTGCCTCAGTCTCCCAAGTGCTGGTAATACAGGTGTGTGCCACCACACACAGCTAATTTATTTTTTGGTCATTTAATGTTTGAGGATAAATTTAGTTCCTGTTATTTTACTGTTTCTGATGGAAATTCTGAAACATTTTCTGTTCTAAATTTTTCTGCACCAATCCAACTGTAAAATTGTTATAGAAGTAGGACCACATTGCTCTGACTTTTTTTTAAAATCTTTTTTAATTTTAAAGATAATAAAATCCAGCAAAACAAAACAGAACAAATTCAATAAAAGCAGAGTAGTGAATCTAGTACAGAATTTTGAGCAGGATACTAGGAAAACAACAATGCAAGAACTACCATAGTATATCTTGTTTTCTTCGCAATAGTTTTTCATTCCATCAAATATAGAAAATCGAACCAAAACAAAACAGAATAAAGCCAATGAAAACAGAATATTGAATAAAGCAAAACAATTAATTGGAACAAAACAGTGGAAAAAATAATGGATTTCAAAGGCAAGATACAAGTAAATCCCCCATATTTGCTATATTGTATACTATCATCCTCTGAATAGATACTCAGACCGCTGGCCACAGGCCTGCAAAATCAACCAAACAATACAGGTATTCAGTTGCTTTTTGTACCTCAGTTGCTATCAACAGCCTGTCCTCTGAACTAGGCGGTTGCTTATGGAGGAAGAGGGAAGTAGTTTGTGATTGTTAGCCCGCCTTCCAGTAGGCTCATGGGAGGCAGTATCTGACTTCTCTTCCTGGACCCTGCTTGGCTTGCACAGCTTACCAGAAAGGCTGGCTAGTTGACTTCTTGATGGGCTCCTCCCAGTCCCAGCATGGCTGATTCTTGGGAGGTGCTGACTTTTCTCCTACTCTCTCTTTCAAAGATGATATATAACCACATTTATAAATTAATAGTATTTATTTTTATTACACAGGTTAGTGGTTGTCATGAGCCACATTAAATGTCTCTGAAAATATGCTGAAGTTTTATTTTATGTCAACATCAATTTCTATACATGTATAATCCCAAAACAAAAATTTCTGCTCCACAGTACAAGTATTTGTTACCAGACTAAAACATTCTGGCAGAAACTATTATATGAAGCTATGTCATTGAACTAATTTGACAAGTTGATTCAATTAAATGTGCTTTTAATGAGAACAAATTATTTACCAATTTGTGAACTTTGTTTTAGACAACTAAATCAAAATCTCTGGAAGCATGGTGTGGAAATTTTTATTAGAAGAAAGAAAAGCATTATCAC
>RJWT010015742.1:0-20249 GCA_004365215.1 Cuniculus paca | reverse complement strand
CTTAATTAGGCAAAGTGCTTGATCTCTGGGTCTTTGTGTCTTTCTCTATAAAATGGAAGTGATAATATTTACTTCATTAGTTTTCTCTGAAGTGAGAATATTCCTAAAATATGTTTGTTACACTTATGTCTGTGAACATTGTAATGTAAATACATCAGTCTTACATGTCTGCGTAATTGAAAAGGGACTTGCTGAAACATTTTCACGTTGCAATTTTTCAAATATGAAAACTTGTTAAGAGAAAAAAGATATTAAGAGTATATTGTGTAGTAGAAATAAAGCTTTTTTTGGAGGGAGTAATTACTAGATTTAAAAACACCATGCAATTAAATGACAGGTATAATCTGATTTGAGAGACTGTATTTTTACCAAATATAATTTTTATTTTGTATGGAACTGTAAAAATAAGGGAATTGTTAATAATGGTACACACAAGAAAGACTCAAATCCTGTATTTAAATAGTATTTTATTTATTTTATAGGGTCTAGAATAATAGAAATATTTCCTTGAGACAGAGTGCCGTAAGTGGTTGAAATATATAATGAGATTTCATGGAAGTAAAGGGGAAATATTTGAAAGTATGTAGTACGTGGAATCTATAACTTAACCAATTTATGCTGATTAGCTCTTATACTGTTATGGATATAATCATTTTTAAAATTTTTGGCATTGTATATATAACTTAATTTGTAGTTAACTACGTCTATAGCTTTATATTAAGAGATTAACCCCATTAAGAAGTTAATAGTCCTCTAGTTTAGTGTAACTTTTATGTTTGGGAATATGTGAAAACTGATCAGGCCAAAAACTAATCTGCGTACTCTTATTTTTTCATAATATTTTGATTTTTTTTAAAAAAATGTATTAAGACTATACATTTGTGAGATTGCTGAAATATCTTAAACTCATTTTTAATATGTTCCAACCTTAGTATTAAACATAATGCATCCTTAGTATTGAACAGTATGTTCAATTTTAGTGTTTCTTGGAGCCCAATAATACAATAAAGTTTGAAGGAAATTTGAAAATATAAAATTAAATATTTGCATGCAATCTGAAGTTTAAATTTAAGGCTTATGTATTTACTTATTTTGCTGTCTTTACCAGTACACCCAAGGTCAGGTTTTATTGATGAGCAGGACACATGCAGTTTTTAGGAATCTCAGGGTAATTTTTTCAAATAGATATATTTGGGTTAGTAAAAATCAGACATGGGAAGTTTCAGGACCATGAGCTGATCATTGAACCTCCTTTCCCTTTCTGCATAAGCCCCTATACATGGAGCAGTTTTGGAGCTATACCATCTAGCTTATGATTTTTTTTTTTTTGGCTTAAGGTGAAAAGTTTCCCTTAGTCCTACATTTTTCAGAGATCTTATTTTTTTTTAAAAAAGGTATGATTTTACAATCCTCTGACAAGAATTATAACTTTGTAATCTCAAAAAGCTAATTATCTGATATAAGAGACATCCTGGTGTTTTGCTAGACCTTTTAACCCTGTTGTTACTAGTTCAAGGATAATCTGCATTTGGCCTGTGGCAGGTCTAATAGCAACAGTCAATTAATCACCTCCTATGAAAGTGTCCAACGCTGACCTTAGCCACTTTACTGGGTATCTGTGGGATAAACAAAGACCTCTGAGCTTAGTTAATAAATTGTAAGTGATCATGACCCTAAGGTATATCTTTTGTCTGAAAACTGATTTCCCTGTGTATATTCATCCTAGTGAACTCTGAAACATCCACCCAAGGGGGCTCCATTTTCATTTTCCAACCAATTGCCTAATTCACTAAATCTCCATCACTGTAGGTGATCTGAGATTACCACTATCTAAACAGGCTCCTAGAGTAACTTCAGTGTAAAAGAAACCTTGAAGGAGTCAGAAAACGCCTTGAAAACTTTGAAATAATCTTTCTTCCAACATTTAATGGGTGTAACACAGAGTCCAGGGAACTAGGTGCTGTGGATATAAAGATAAACAAAACACTGTCCCCTTTTGTGAAATGATGTGAGTTAATGGGGAAAGCAGATCTGTCCTCACAAATACAGTAGGAGTCATCAGTGCTCCAATAATAGTATGTGCAGAGCATTTGAGAGCATAGAGGATTCAGCCTGAATCAGCTGGGGGAAAATGGGCATGCCATGTTTACCCCCAGTCCCTTTAAGTAAAAAAAACAAAACCAAAAAATAGGCTTTGGATTTATATAGCCACAGAGGAAAATAATGTGGGTTAAAAGCCCAAACACAGTTATTAAAAGGAACTTAGAAATTTTGTATGAGCATATGATTTAAAATTTGCCAAAGAAATGGAATTATAGTTTCATAGTTAAGAGTGATGGTTTGCTGGATTCTAATAATTTAAGAGGTACATGCCTTTCACTGTGCTTGTATCAGATCATCAAAGACAGTTGATTAAAATGATTCCATTTATCCCCCCAGAATCAGAAGGCAAGGATTAGACCTCAAATTATAACACATGTTGGATTTTTGCTGTTTTTCTTTTTACTTTAAGCACCTTATAAAATTATGTAAATATGGATTTGTATTTCTTGGGTTGAGCTCCCTTCCCCCTTTTTTGGTACCTTCCTACTTTTTCAGGTTCTCAGTTTCAGGGCTGTACTTAGTTTCTCCATTCTGCTGTGGATTGTTTTCTTCCAGGGACCAGTTCCTTCTTGACTTCTCTGAAACCCTTACTCCCTTCCGTCTCAGTCAAATTCTCTCCTCTTTTGGTCTCATTCCTGAGACCTAGACCTCAGGCCCTTGAGTCAGACTATAGAGACATGATGGTGGTGATGAGAATAAAGGTAGTGCTTTCATTATAATTATTTCCAGAGAGGCAGTAGTTCACACTGTGAGCCCTGGAGTCACACTGGTTAACCTCTTTTGTTTTGGAGCCTTGTGAGCCTAGGTAAATTGCCTTCTCTTGGGAAGAATATTTCTTTATTGATAAAACAAGAATAAAAAGAATACTATCTACTGTACCATGGGATTGTTAGGAAAATTAAAGGAAGTCAGACATGTCGCATATTAAAAGCTTTACAAATTAGTTTATTTGGCAACTCAAATTTGTAACTTGCACATTATTAAGGATACTATCTGTTATAGTCAGGGCTTGCAAGGAGAACAATTACATACAGGACACAGAATTTATAATATTATTTTATGATGGTTACCCAGAGTTAAATATAAGAAAGTGCAGGAAATCTATCTACAACTTTAAAGACCTAGAAAATGCAGTGAGTGCCTGGATCCCACAGTAATGTCCTGCATGAGTCCAGATCAAGACCTAGAGCCCATGGCAGTGCCTCCCATGGGTCCAACTGGAGGTCTAGAGCCCACGACAATGACTCATGCAAGTCTGTTTTACGGATCTGTGCTGGGAAGGCCCAAAGGTCAGCGGTGGAAGCTAGAAAGTCTATACCAGAGGGTGAAGGGTCTGTGCCAGTAGGTTGAGTGTTCTTCAATGGAGCCAAGAAGCTATGCTCAAAATAAGGACCAGGGCTCCCCTGAAAAGTACCACAGCCATCCTCAGAGACAACGAGGTACCGAGCTCTTCCAACGATGAGAACAGTCGAGTTCATGTCAGGAAGCCAGCATGACAACTTCTCCTGGAGATTAAACAGCACACATCTTCCCCTCTGGAGCCAGGAAGTGATGCTCAGGGTAAGTACCAGAACTCCCCTAAAGTGAACGGCAGCCGTCATCAGCGACAAGGTCCAGAGCTCCTCCAGTGATAATGTCTGAATTCTTATCGGGGAAGCTAGCACAACAAGCTCCTCCAGGAGAACCAATGACTCCAAACAGCAGCACTTAGGAGAACCCACAATGCCTCATTCTTCCTCTCCACATCTCCTTTTATGCTGGCAGCAGTCCTTATGTGGGCCATCTACACTCAGCACCATAGTGGTTTAATTCAGCTGGTGTTAAGTTGACCACCAGTTTTTAATCCATAAAACTATCTTTTCTAATCCCTTATAGGTGCTGCTATTATTTTTTCTGAGGAAACAGAGTTAAATAACTTGCCCACAGTTACAAGGCATGATCAGGATACATAGTGAGTGTTCAAATTTCAAAAATTTGTTACTGTTGAAGACATATTACCATTAATCCTTTTCAAGCTGAGCATGTTGGCACACATCTGTAATCCCAGCTCTTCGCAAGTTCGAGACAGGAGGATCACAGGTTTGATCCCAGCCTCGTCATCTTTGTGACTTACCAAGACCCTGTCTTAAAATGCAACTTGAAAAAGGGATGGAGATGAACCTCAGTATAAAGGCCCCGGGTTTAATTCCCTGGGCACCCCCATGTACACACACACACACACAATCCTCAAGGTACTCCTCCTCACTTTAAATACCCATATACCATCATTCTTGCCACTTTTAGAAGTAGTTCTGAAAGTCTGCTCCAGCTGTTCTGGAATGTCTTTAAAAGGTGTGATAAAAAACACACTGAATCTTGTTGTCAGGTGCCATCAAACAGAAAGGCAGTTTCATAAAAATGCTCCAGTGTGTCTTCATTCACCTTGTTCACTGGATCTGGCACCATGTGACTTCTGACTCTTTTCTAAAATTAAAATGACTATGAAAGGTAAATGTTTTGAATTGATTCAGGTCATTGAAGCAACTGCATCAGTGCTATTAGAGACATTCACGAAAGAGGACTTCCAGAATTGCTTCAGAAAGTGGAGAGTGGAAAGAACAATGAGATAATTGTGTTCAATGTGTGTGTGTGTGTGGAGACGAATTTTGGAGGGATTGATGACAGTGGGTCTTCTGTAATTTTTTTAAAAAAAATTAAACACTTTTCAATCACAACTTGTACATTGTCTGGATTTGACCCTGTGTCTGTAACTTTAGGATGCTGCCCTTGACTAAAACGAGTCTCAGAGGCATCATAGAACAGAGCGGGGGTGTTGCTTCGGTTTCTCGCTGCATGGTTTTTGCTGATGGCAGCAGCTGCTTCATTGGAGCCAGGAGGTGTACTAGGGAACTTTTCTGGACTCTCTATCTGGAGGCTTGCACTCTCGTTGTCTTTCATCCTCTGCCTTTGTGATCTAGAGCAATTCACTTACATACACTTAAGACTTAGGTTTATGATCTGTAACGTAGAAATAATCATAGTGTTGTACTAGAGGATTAAGTGAGAATACTATGCTAACCACATAATAATTCATGGAAGAGAATAAGGTTCCTAGCTTACCATGTGAGTATTTTAATACAAAAAATAGGTAATATAATTTAACTTTAAAAACTTCATCTTCCTGCTGATATTATTTGAATTTTATTTGCTACTTTTTGAAAGTCAAAGGTTTATTTTGTGCATCTGTGAATGAATCTGACATTTCAGGGCAGTGTGTAACCCAGGAGCTTGGAAACTGAAGCTTTGAATTTTTCCAACACCATAATAACCAAAAACATTTAGTGATCAGATTATTAACAAAAGTAATATGGACCTCTGTGGGTGATTAGGAAGGGAAATGGTTTTGTCTTAGTTACTTTTCTCTCGTTGCTGAGACAAAATAACTGATGCCCAGGAATATGAAGGAAGGAAAGGTTTATTTAGCTCACAGTTTGTGGAGGTTTCAGTCCATACTCAGAGGGCTCCAAGGCAGGGTGGTGTGGCTGAGGAGCAACTGTTCATGGCAGCTGTGGCAGATACCAGATGCAACAAGAGCAAAAAGGGGCAAAAGGGTGGAACAAGCCTCTTTTCCTCCCTTACACTGTATGCAAGCTACCCACCTTAGGGCAGGTGCAGCACTCAAGTGCCAGTCCCAACTTTGGACCATAAATCAGTCACAAACTCTAGAAGCCTGCCTCTGAAAAGCGTGCCCCGTGACCACATGAGGCTTTGGGAGGACATCTAGAAACAAACCATAACTGGGATTGATACTAAAATGAAGGAGAATAACAATTTGAAAATACAGGTCTCTTTTTTCTATGAATCTTTTGTTACATCAGAGGAGATTCAGGTTTCAGGTAGGCCCATACAGTTAGATCTTTCTGTATATTAGCAGCCAGCATCCAAAACTATATCACTTTTGAAATAAAAAAATTGATATAGTTTATAGATGACACATCCATCACTTATTTTTATTAGAATTAAAGATCTCACTTTTTGACTGATTCCCATGACAGAAGGAATTGGATAGAAGGGGCAGGTGGGGAGATTTCATAAAGGCAATTAGTGAGAAGTGATAGAGAGAAGCTGACCAAAAAGAACATAGTAAGTTTTCTTAACCTAGAATCTCTAAGAATGTTAGTGTCCATGAACTCTTCAATTTTGTGAGATAGATTAAGAAGGTGAGATTAGCAACTGCTGTTTACAATGAAGAAAATCAGAGCTCAGAAGTTTCAGTGCCCCTCTCAGTTGAAAGCATATCAGGAACCAGGAAATGAATCTGCTCATGAGGCTCCACAGCCCTCGACGTTCAGGCAGAATGTAGAGCCCAAAAGGAGGCTCGTGCGTTTGAGGAACATGATGTATGAGAGCTCAGCAGGATTAGTGTGATGAATAATTGCTTGGAAAATATTAATAAAGGTTAAATCATGGTGATGTAGTCCAATTAAAATGAGAAAAAAAATTCCCCATTTTGGAGAAATTTTCTAGAATAATTTAGAATTGGGAAACAAAACTGGTGTTCAACTGGAAAAATTAATTGATCAAAGTGATCATTTCCTGAGAGTCTAGATTGCTTTTTTTACTCTTGAGAGGTATTTTTGAATGGAAGGAAGCGTAAACCAGTGAGGGAGTCTTTAAACTTTCTGCTCCCATGAAAGAATTAGGAAAACATGCATTTTCTTGTGTATTTCTTAATTGATATCTAACATTTTCATCATAAATTTAAATTATTTGCTAATCATGTAATTATCGTTGTATCGTAAAGCTTGAATTTCTTAATAAAATTGTTATGTCCTTATTAAATATATTCATTTTAGTCAAATGCCTTACTTAGCTTTATACTAACTTCCAGTATCTATTTACAGACTACCCTTTAGTAGTCTGTAATTTTAATCTTCATTTTCTCCTTGAGCTATTTATTATACTTTTATTGACAGATTTTATTCTTACATATTGTTTTAAAAATTATCAATCACTTTTTCATATTTCTGTGATTAAAATTTAATATTTTTTTTAAAGTTTATCTTTATGGCTGATGAGGTGGCCTACTTCTGTAATTCCAGCACTAGGAAGAATAGAGCAGAAAGATCATGTTTTTGAGGCCAACCTTTACTACTTTCTGAGTTCGAGACCAGCCTGAAATGTAGGGAAACCTTTTCTCAACCCCCTCCCCATAGTTAAGTAGTGTTATGATTAGTACACAGTTCTCAGATTACCATGCTTGAAATCAACAACTTTGATAAATAATATTAGAGATGAAAGTACAGCCTTATTACTGTATGTCTTCTAATTAGCTCATAATCAGTGAGTTAACATTTTTCATTTAAAAGAGTTCAACATATTTTCATTCTTTTTTAATATATAGACAAATTTTGTTTACATAGATAAATTGAAGAGAATGAGTATAAATTTAGCAGTGTCACTCATTTTTGGACTTCTGGATTATATTCAGAATCACAGTGATCCATCATTTAAAATTATCTTTAATGATTTATTAGCTGATTATTCAGTTAGGCCTTTGTCCAGTTTTATTCTAAGCAAAGAATTGGCAGAGCCTCCTGAATTGCAAAGAGTGATTAGATTAGGTCCATTCGCTTTTTCATCTATTTGTAATAGTCCCCTTGTGTCCTGCCTGGAGTTTTTTCTCCCCCTACTCCAGACAGTACTCCAGAATGAGATTTGTGGTGGATAAACTGTGTGCCTTGATTTTTGTTAAGTGGGGAAAAAGGGGGTGGTTGGAAACAGGAAGTGGGAAAGACTGACTCTCTCTAAGGGCATCCTAAGGCAGGCCAGTTTTAGGAAAGGGCACTTGGAAAAGTTGATCTGAGATACCACTTACTTCCAGGAGTTGCATGCGAATTGTTGTTCTAGTAACCAGTGTGTTACGGGCTTTTAAAGAGTTGTTTTTTTTTAATTTCTGGTGTATACATCCTTTAAATTTACAACATTGCTGACCATGGTAAATTGTTTATGCTGTGTGGGGTAATGTCATGCGTCTTAATTGGTTCCATGCATCTGCTTACTAATTGTCTTTCCTGGGTGTATCTTCCTAATTCTAATTCCCTATAATTTTCCAAAATGGGATTAGCACTCGAGCTGTCCATAACTTCCCCCTGGGTATTTTATGCTAGATCTACTTACATACACTTGTACTTTGATAAAGCACATTTTAAGTAGCTACTATAAGGAATTACTTGCAATTTTGAGTAAACAGCAAACAGTTCAGCCACAGCCAGATTAGTTTTTGCCTCCTAGCTTAGTTCTTTTGGGTATCAGTTCAAAAAATTACAGTACTACTATGTGTCTCAGATATGATTTGTGTTCATTCTTTAATTATACAGAGCGGTTAAGCCAGCAATACAAGGGCAAGGAGGTGGTAGAAGAAAAGTAGAACCTGTGTTTTCTGACTGCTGGTATCACGTCACACCTTTGCTGCCTTTTGCTAAATTGCACTCCTCACTTCAGTCCTATTTAATATTATTTGTCGTGGGGACTAACTTTTGGTAATTCAGCATTATTTTTTAAATAGAAAGGCATTTACTTTCTCATTGAAAACTCACTCTAAATACTCCCTACCCCTTGGCAGAGACTTTCTGCTTCATAGTAGGACACAGCCAGGCAAGTCTGGGGCCCATCAGCCCCAGGGCAGTGGCCCAGGGGGAAGGAGGGGACATTAACCGGTCAGAGTGGAGGTGGATTGGCAGAGCAGGGCTGGTGGGAGGTGGGAAGCTTACATCATTTCCCTGCTACTGGGCTCTGGCAGGGCTGTAAGGCCTTACTTTCCCCTGCGTAATAGTTTAGCAGATTGACAAAGATTCGTAAAAGAAAGGAAAGATATGGCAAGGTGGATGCTCACCCTGTTCATAAATCTGTGCTATTAGATGAAACTGTCAATAAGTAACTAGAAGCAACCAGGACTGTCTGTGCTTTGCTCTCCCCCAGCTCAGTTCCTTTCTGCTCCGCCCCATCCCTGCTCTCTCTGCTGCTCAGATCAGCTTCCTGCTTCTCTGAAAGCTGTTCTCCTATAAAGCTGGTCTGCTTTCACTGAAAGCATTATATTCATAAGACAGGCAGGTTTTGTGGAAGTATTGTTGGTTTGTTTTTCTTTGGGGGATGGAGGCTGAGAAAGGAATTTTTTAAACAAGAAAGGGGCAGGCTAAAAAGGCAAAATCATCATGAATTTTGTTGTCACATCGTGCCGGTGTTATAAGCAGCTCTGTAGACTGCCGCACTGAAAACATTTCTATGAGAGGTATGTGCTTGCAAAATGGAAAGGTGGCTGTCGGCTGTGGAGCAAGCTGCCTGTCCAGCTGCTGCTCGAATGGCTGTAATTCCTTCTAGTGTTCCTATGTGGAAAGGGCAATCATTACTTGAAACAAAGTGCAGTTAACCAGCTTATTATTAAAAAAATGTTGATTCTGCTTTGTCCCCCCATCCGGACTCTTGACAGGCTCGTTGAGGCTGAATAGGTCTAGTCAAATCCATGGTGTTATTCTGGGCTCTTTTGGTGGAAGTTGTCTGTAAACAAGATGATGATCTTTAATGCCTCTCTCATTATTTATGAACCACATGACAAAGATTAATGAGAGAGACGACGAAGTAGCCCAGAAGAAGCTTCAGATTCATTAAGAGCTTTTTGCACTCACAGATGGCAAAAGTAAGAAGAAATGGTTGGTGTTTTACTGTAATCTAAAGTGAAAGTTTTAAAGTTTAGAGGGTGTGTTACATCTAAGTGGAAAATTCTGGAGGGACTACTGTATTTTAGAAGCAGGGACTACAACTGTTGATACCTAACCTATACATTGTTAAGGCTAAAAAACTTTTGAATACATGTGGATGTGTCTTAGGAAATCTGTGTAAATGTTTTTATTCAGTAGTCGCAGGAAAGAATTAAGAACAAGATTATAAACAACACCAAAGGATACACAGAGAACTGTGTATTGATTGATTACTGCAAACCCAGGCTATGCTGTTATAGAATGTTGTAGATTACAAGTAAGAAAATACAAAAAATATTTTATCATGTACACTAGAGGTGAACACACTGAAATTATAAAGCGTTTTTTGCTTGATATTAATTTTTCTATCATGGAAGAAACTGGAAAACTCTTTAATGTTAACACATTCTAAATTTATTTTACAAAACATTGGAAGTAAATTGTGTAAACATTGATATATGAAGGTGATGACACTGTCCTTTTCAATGGTGTTTAAGTCTTTGTAATCTCTTATTTATGAATTGAACATAGTAATATAACCCAACCTAAAGTCTTCCCTTGAAGAGAATATTCTTTTCTTTAAATGAAATTTCAACTTCATTTCTTCCCAGATGTTTGCAAAGAGGAGCTAATTTTCATGGAAGAAAATGCTGAGTTTAAGATGTTACAAATACAGAAGGTTCTAGGGCTGGAAGTATAGGTCAGTGGTATTGTGCTTACCTAATATGCACAAGACTCTAGGTTTGATCCTCAACAATGCAAAATAAAAAAAAATTTAAAAATGAAAAGTAAATTAATATTACAAAAGGAAAAAGATCTGGGAAGTAAACTTAATGCAAGCCCCCAGAAAGGAATCCCATCTCTGCCACACACCAACAGGTGGCCACCCTGATTGTATTTACCTTGGTTATTCTCACATAGATGTACATTAGGAACCCAGGGAGAGCTTTTATTACCTCCCCCTGCCCAGGCCCTCACCCAGAGATTCTAATTTAATTATTTGGGAGTGGAGCAAGGGAATTGATCCTTTAAAAATCATTCCCAGGTATTCCTAGCATTGCTGGATTTGACAACAATAGTATTACCCAAATATACCAGTGCTAATTGTATTTTGGGTACTAGTTGTATTAATAATAAATCAGCTTGGACATATATCCTTTTAGGGTCTGAACTCCTCTGTCACATAGCAGCTTATCAGATATTTAATCATCTCCCTCCTAAGACTTAGCTTCTCCAGGCTAGATAGTATTAGTTCCCTCAATCTTCAGGACACATTTTCTAGGTTCTTCACCATTCTGGTCACTTGCCTTCCTGGCATTACTCTCATTTGTTAATATCATTCCTAAATAGGGTGACCTTGGGGCTGAGCTCATTATTCTGGACATGTGGTGTCCGGCAGAGAATACAGTACAGCTATAACTCCCTTGTTCTGGACACTACACTTCTGTTTTTGGTGGCTAAGATTACGTTAGCTTTTTTGGCAGTCATGTCACACTGTTGACTCATGTGGAGCTGGAAGTCTGCTAAAGCCCTTAGTTCTTTTTTACATGAACTGTACTTAGCAGGTCTCAATTATCCTATGCTTATAGATTTTTTTGTCACTGTAGTTCTAGGATTTACATTTGTACTTGAAAAACAAGTGGTGGCAGACACTGATGAATCAGTTATCCCACAAAGAGAGTAATATATCCAAACTGAATGCCAAAAGTTTGTTATATGCATATAGCAGCAATTCTAAAAGTAATCTGTGGGTTCATTTGAATCCACAGTTAAGTTTAATCTTGTTTACTCTTTCTATTTCTCCAGTGTTTCTTCTGAATCATTATTCAAAATTTGCTTTTTAGGATTAAAAATCCATCTGACTTATAGCCTGTCTTAATGTAAGCATTCAGTGCTTGGTACTTGAAGTTCAGCTTTTCTAGAATGAAAATATTTCAAAGCCATTCTTCTTTTTTTGTAAGGGAAATATGTTGCATTTGTCATAATATCTTTGGTCAAAGACAGAAATAAGGAAATGCTTTGCCAGGGAGCAGGTGACTTTATTAAGATCACTTAGTTTACCTCTTCAGAGACTGGGACCAAAATCCAGCTCTGCTGGTGCCACTCCAGTGCTGATGCAGTTGGTCACTCAGTTAAGACATAGAGAAAACTGAAAGGAAATGAAAAACTTTTGTGAGTTCATTTTTTTTTTTGATATTTAATATTTTAACCCATTTTAACATATAACCCACCTATTAATTTGTTTTTCATTCAGTGTCCTGCTCAAAGCAATAAAAAGAGTTAAAAAAAATCTAATATACCAAAGTTAACTGCAAAGAATAGTTTCCTTAGGCATTTGGGCATTTTGAACTTCTAGGGAGATTTGAATGTCCTCCCATATTTCTTTGTCAGTTACTCTACACTGTCTTTCATACTCATGTGCATTCACACACACAGAGTTCATAGTGTAAACATCACTGTGCTCTTAACGAATCATAATATGAAGAACTTTCATACATCAAGGGAGAATTAGATATGACCAGTTGTGTAATTTTGTAGATGAAGAAACAGGCATAGGTAGGGAAGGCTTGTTGTAGTCAACATCTTTACTGGGGTACTTAGTACATAAAACATACATGTGAAACATACTTAATATACCTGGACATTGCCCAGGTTTCTTTAATACTCTTTTTCTCTTCACAGAAGAATTGGATTTTACCTTTCTGATTCCTAAGCTTTGGCTTTGGGCATTGATTACTTCAACAATATTGAAAATGAACAGATCTTTCAAGAATACCTGTTACTTTAGAAAAGCTCCAGTGGTATAGTAAAAGCTCAGATAACTAGGTTTATTTTCCATACTTTTGACTTATAGGAAAATACGCTCTTTTTCTTCCTTTAAAAAATTGATTTTAAACAGTATAGTAAAGAAGATGAAGGAAAAGCAAAGAATTTCCAAAGAATGAATGGTCCAAGTACATCTCACCCAAATGTCCATATCTTTATTAGGATCCAGTGAAAATCCATGTCCACAAGGCTAACTCTCAATATCTGATAAGACCCATGATCATCAGGAGGAAATTTAATTACGTTCACTTTGCTCTAGTTACTAAAACAACAAAGTATAGCTTAATACATTTTAGAAAGGTTTTCAGTAGCAGTTGCTGAAACAAAAAGGTTTTACAAACAAATGTAGTCAATTAGGCTAGGGTACTCCACCAGCCTCTTGGTTAATACAGGCTTGATTGTGTATGCTTTTTCACAGTCTGGAGATCTCTGGGGTTATTAATCCAAGGATAGTGTAAAATCAGCAGTAATACCTTGTGAAGCTGCAGTTTTAGAGTATCCTTTGCTTTCTCTGTACCACATCTTAAAGTTATTAGTTTTATATTTTTATGTGGCTTTTCTCAGTTTTAGAATATCTTTTGCTTTCTCTTGTACCATATTTTAGCATTATTAGTTTTACATTTTTATGTGACTTTACCAGTTTTAGAGTATCCATTGCTTTCTCTTGTACCATATTTTAACATTATTAGTTTTATATTTTTATGTGGCGTTTCTTTTTACCTTATCCTGTAATCCACTCCTATGATCCTTTCATTGTTTTCATTTTTTAATAATGGTGGTTTTAACCAGATGTTTTTTAAACAGAAAATGAAGATTAAATGTTTGTAGAACCACATGAACCATACATTTGAAATTTAAATGCCAAATACATGAAGGTATGATTATTAGTAGAATTAGTTAATTTCTGAAGTACTACTCAATATAAAATATCCATATTTAATTTGAAACCAGAAATGAGATATCAAGGGAGAAAGAAACCCATAAGGTAGGGAAATAGCAAATACTTTTTGTTGTAGAATTCTAAAGCATAAAAATTTAACATAATGATAATGTGGCCATGTTGATTGTGCTTCTGTCAGTAAAGGGTGAGAAAATTTAAAATTTAAAGATAAAAATGTAAAGATTCTTTCAAGACAGGGTCTCACTTTATAGCCCAGGCTGGCCTGGAACTCACAGCAGTCCTCCTGCCTCAGTATCTTATTTCTTGTATCTAGATGCTCCCCCAAAGGCTCATGCAGCCATAGGAGGGGCTTTTTCAGAGATGGCTAAATCTGGAGTGTGTGACTGTCCATGGTGCAATGCTAGGATTAAGGGTGGGTGATTACTAAATCAGTTCATTGGTTGATTTGCTACCGTCCTAATCCTGGTAGCCTAGGTAAGAATATAAAAGGGGCAGAAAAAGGCAGCTAAGGTCCCTTGCTTGCTTTGTTGCCTTCTGCCTACGATGAACTGTTTCTCCTCTGTGATGCCTGTCTGCCGTGCCACCCTGTCTTGGAGCCAGCCAATTATGAACTGAAGCCTCTACAAACTGTGCTAAATATACCTTTCCCCCTTTAACTTTGGGTGTTGGGTATTTTGTCTCAAAAAGAAGAAAAGTAACTAAGACACTCAGTCTCCCAAATGCTGGGATTATTGCTGTGTGCACCACACCCCCCAAAATTTAGAATTCTGACCTCCCTAAGTTACTGTTTAGAATGCTTATAGACATTTTCTAAAGCTTCAAAGAAGTTACTTCTTACATGATACATTTTACAGTCATTTTCCTATGTGTTTTTTAAATTGTTTTCATTATCTTTATTAAGGGATTGCATAGAGCTTATCACACTTAAGAAAAAATGCTGGATAGCTAAACTTTCAGGCTCAGTAAAATATGTTTATACATGGTGAATTCAAAACTTAAAAAAAAGTTTGGATGGGTGGATGAAGATAAGTATATTTCCCCTTACAGCCTACTAAACAGCAAAGAATTATAAGAAAGTAGTGTGCTAGTCCCTACAATATTAAAAATAAATAAAAGTCATAGCTCGAACATGAATGATGAAGCCCTTTGTTTATCATTAATATTATTGTACTTCATATTAGAGAAATGGGTGTTGAGTACCAAGTAGGCCTAAATTACCCAAATAAAACACCTAATGAAATGTATATATTGAAATATATTATTTTTTACTTTAAATATTATCTTTGTGTGAATCTTGTGATTATTTGGTTATAAAGTGCTTTAGTTGTGAGTATGTTTGAAGTTGTATAGATATCCCTTCCACTATTTAACAAGGGTCTACCCTAGACTGAGGGCTCCGGAGAACTGTCTTAGAGGAGATAATGAATAAACTAAGATCTGATGAATAGTAGATATTAGGTAGTTTGGACTTGGACTGGTATGAAAAATGCAAAGATTTTGAGTGAGAGCAGCAAGATGCCTTGGAGAAACTAGAAAAGTCTTATTATGGCTGGAGTTTAAAAATGACCAAAAAGAAGGGCATTTGTAAATGGAAATAAGAATATGGGAGTTTATGTGCTTAGGTTAGGATTGTGTTTAGCATAGTGATAACAGGGCAGAGTTTTGTGGTAGAAGGTAAAAGGTATTGGGATTTGCATTTTGTAAACATCAGTTTGCTACAGGAGGAGTGCTTTTGAAGGGGATGCAGAAATCAGGGCTTCATTAATTAGGAGACTGTTAAGAGTATCACTGGGGATAGGGGAAAGTGGACTGATGGACCATGAACAGCTTGAATTAACAGTATTTTATGATTGAACATGTAAAAAGCAGAGTAAACCACATACTAGCTCGAACATCTGGATGCATCAGATGGTACATTGCTATCTTAGTTTGTTTAGGTGGCTATTATGAATTATCATAGCCTGACTAGTATATAGAATAGAAATTTATGTTTCACATAAGCAAATTTCAATAGGAACTTACATTTCACTTTTCTGGAGAGTAGGAAGTTCAGGCTCTGGATAGATAAGGTATCTGATAGGAGCCATTTCCTGCTTCATAGAGAGTGCCTTTCCCCATGTTCTTATGGAAGGGGTAAGACAGCTCTTTGGGTGTTCCTTTATTAAGGCACTAATCCCTTCATGAGGGCTCCACCCTCATGACCTAACCATGCTCTCCCAACCAGAAGATACATATGAATTTTGGAGGGATGTAAACATGCAGACCATAGCAAGTGGAACAGAGAAAGTCCCAGGAGAAGCAGATCTGGAGACTGTAAGGGGAAAAAAAATGGTATGTTTAAAATTGCACAGTTGAAGTGCTCTGTGAGATTTCCAAGTTGTGATACTCATTTACAATTAAAATATATCTGGACTTTGGAAGGGAGGAGGGGCTTGAAATACAAATTTGCACATCACTTTCATAGGGTACTCAGTGCAGGGAGTTAACTAAGGAAAGCATAGGGTAAGAGTAAAGCTAACTTAGTAACTGACCCAAAGACCTGCAAAAGAGACCACTAACACCTTACAGAGTGAGAGCATGAAGGAGAAGCACACACGTGACTACTCAGCCCCTTCATGTTTCTGTTTTTTTATAATAGTATTCCTTTATAATAAATTTTTGAGATAATTATAGGTATACATGCAGTTATCAGAAATAATAGAGATCCTATGTCCCCCTAATCCAGGGTTCTCTAGGGGTAACTTCTTATAAAATGATAAGTAATGTGACAACCAAGATCTTGACATCACTCCAGAGGTCCCTCATGTTGCCTGTTTTATAGCCATATCCACTTACCCTTTGCTATGTCCTTTTTATAACACCTTGCAGGCATTCATTTTCATTTCTATAGTTTTGTTATTTCAAGAATGTTTTAGAAATAGTTATAGAACGTGTAGTCTTTTGAATTTGGCTTTTTGTGCTTAGCATAATTCTCTGGAAATTCATGCAGGTTGTGTGTATTCTTTTCAGTTGCATTGTTGTTGTTTTTAGTGGTGCGACTTGCTAGACATGTGCTGTAGGATTGAAGCCCACTCACCCCACTCCTCAGCATTTCTTTTTTATTGCTTAGTAATGGTCTGGAGATAACATCTACTTAAAGACATCTGGGTTGTTTCCAGTTAGGGACAATCATGAATGAAGCTGTTGTGAACATTTAGGTATGTGTTTTTATGTGAATAAGTTTTTTTCCTCTGTGATAAATGTCTATAGACGTACAATTGCTATTTGTGTGCTAGTTGCATGTTTGGGTTTTTTCTTTTTTCTTTTAAATTATCCAGTGGCTTTCCAGAGTGGTTGTATTATTGTCATTTTGACGAGCAGTATAGGAATGATCCAGTTTATCTGTCTGCTTAACAATATTAGGTATTGTCCTATATTTTTTTCTGTCACTGGTGATTGAATCTAGGGTCTTCATACTGAGGTACATCTCTACTTTTTGTTTGTTTGATTTTTCATTTTGAGAAAGGATCTTGCTATGTTTTTCAGGCAGGGTTTAAGCTTGGGATTTTCCTGCTTCAGCCTCGCTAAGTGCGGGTTTTATAGGTGTATGTCATCATAACTATCTGTTGTTTTTGAAAGCTGTTGTCATAGGTATGTGGTGATCTTATTGTGGCTTGAGTTTGCATTTCTCTGATGGCTAATAATACTGAACATCATTTGTTTGCTGTTTATCGCCCTTGTTAAATTGTCTGTTCATGTATTTGTGCATGAGGTTGTTTATTTCTCTGTTGAGTTTTAAGAGTTTTTCCTATATTCTAGACACTAGTACTTTTTCAGATATGTGGTTTGTAGGTATTTTTTCTGTCTAGCTTGCCTTTTCATCATCTTTATAGGTTTTTTGCAGAGCAAAACTTTTAAATTTTGCTGAAGTCTTTTTTTGTACCTTTTATGGATCATAGATTTGGTGTCAAGCCCAAGAACATAAATTTCAGTGGTTCTAGATTCTGGGAATGTTTGAAAAGTTTTGTGGTTTTTCATTGCATATGTAAGTCCATGGTCCATTTTGAAGTAATTTTTCTAGGAATTATCTCAGATTGAAGTTTCTGCTTCTTTGCTTATTGATATCCACTTGCTTCAACACCATTTGTTAAAAAGTAAGACTCTTCTTGTTCCATTGAATCACTTCTGCATCTTTGTTTTAAAAAATAAAATGGACATACTGGTTTGAGTCTTATTTCTGGATTCTGTTTCATTGATGTATATGTCTCGTTCTCCACTGATACCACACATTCTTGATTATCGTAGCTATATAAATGTCGTAATCAGGTATTCCTTATACTTTCTTCTTCTCTTTCAAAGTTGTTTTAGCTTTTTTAAGTCCTTTGCCTTTCCATGTGAAATTTAGAATAATCTTGTCTTTGCTGTATTTACAAAAATCTTGCTGTGATTTTTTTTGATGAAAATTATGTTAAACATATATATTAACTTGAGTTTTAATATCTTTACTGTGTTTAGTTTTCTAGTTAATGGTCCCAGTATGTCTTCATTTATATGTTATTTGATTTTTATCCATTAGCATTTTTTAGCTTTCAGCATGCTTATCCTGAGCATGCTTTATTAGATTTACATTTTGCTGTTTCATTTTTAAGCTATTGCAGATGATATTGTAATTTTCATTAATGTGTCTGCATGTTAATTGCTCGTAGGTAAAAGTGTTTTAATTTTGATGTTTATATGTTCATTATTCATGATAAAACAATTGACTTTTATATATTAAATTCATTTCTTTGACATTGCTAAACTTTTATTTTAGAAAGATTTCTTAGTATATTCCTCTGAATTTTTTATATAAATACTTATGTCATTTGCAAAAATAGTTCTGTTTCTTCCTTCAGATATATATGCCTTTTATTTCCTTTCCATGGGCTATGGCAGTGTCTCGAACTTCAGCGCTGTGACTGAGAATATTGAGAGCAGATGTACTTATCCTGTTCTTGGTAGAAAAAAGGCATTCAGTATTTTAATATTATAGTGTTAGGTTACTTTAGATACTCTTTATCAATATGTAGATGTCTTCTTGATTACTAACCTGATGAAAAATTTTATCATAAATGAGAGTTCACTTTAGTATTTCTGAAACATTTGATATGATCATATTTTTTTTCTTCTTTAATCTGTTGTGGTGGGTTGTATTGGTTGACTTTTGTAGATTGAATCATCCTTGCATTTCTGAAATAAATCCCTGGTCATATTGTATAATTGTTTTTATGTATTCCTGAATTACATTTGTGTGTCTTTTGTTAAGAGTTTTTGTTTCCTTGTTTATTTTCTGTTTTAATGGTGCCAGAGATTGAACTCAGGGTCTCACATGTGAGGCAAGGTTTTGACCATTGAGGTACATCCTTCCAGGCATTGTTAGAGATTTTTCTTTCTGTTCTCAGGAGGAATTTTTGCATCTTCACCATGAGGGATACTGGTATGTGTTTTCTGTGTGGTTTTGTATTCTCTTTGGTTTTGGTATCATAGTAATACCAAAATCATACCTTTATTACTTCTGTAATTTCTGCTTGTTTTGGATTTATTTTTATCTTTTTATAGGTTCTTGAGATGGGAATTTAAATTATTGACATACCCAATTTCCTCTTTTCAAAATAAAAAAATCTTTGGTGCTACAAATTTTTTGAACACCAAGTTAGTTGTATTCTATGAATTTTGATATGCTGCATTTTCATTCAGTTCAGCATTTTTGTCTCCCCTTGAGGGTGTGACCTGTGGATTATTTATAAATATCTTTTAATTTCCAAGTGTTAAGGAATTTTTCTGTAACTTTCAGTTATTGATTTCTAATTTTATTTTATTGTGATCAGAGAATACATTATGATTTCAATTCTTTTAATTTTTTAAAATAATTTATTTTATAGTTTAACATATAATCTATCTTGTTATCTATTCCTTTGGCACTTATGTCTACTTTGCTGTTGTTGGTTCAAGTGTTCTATAAATGTCATTATTGATGATATTGTTATTCTTCTGTAGCCTTTCTGATTTTCTACTTAAATGCTCTATCAGTTGCTGAGAGAAGGGTGTTGTTTCTCACGGATTGTGAATTTGTCTGCTATTCCTTTTGTTTCTATGCATTCTTTTTGTATATTTTGTAACTGTATTACTGATCTAAGCACATTTCAGATTGATGTACCTTCTAGGTGTTATGGTTCTTAAATCATGATGTCACGTACCTGTTAGTTTCTAGTTATTTTCTTGGTAGTGCAATCTTTTTTTCTGGCTAATACAGCAGTTGTGATAGCTTTTTGTTGCTATGACAAATACCAGAGAAAATCAATTTAAAGAAGGAAGAGTTTATTTTGGCTCACAGTTACAGAGGTGCCAGTCCATGATCACTTGGCCCTATTGTTTCTGAGCCTATGGTGAGGAAGAAAGTCATGATGGGGAACATGCAGTGCGTGCAGCAGAGTAGCTCACCTCATCGTAGACAAGAGATAGAAACAGTAGAAAGAGAGCCTGGGAGAAAGGAACCCAAGGACAAGATAAACTTTTCAAAGGCACATCCCTAGTGGTGTACTTCCTCCAACTAGGCCCCACTTCCTAGCAGGCCAGTCAGCTATGTGCTCATCAGTACGTTAATCCATTGATGAAATTACCACTCTGATGATCCAGTCACCTCTGTAGGCCCCAAATCTGCAAAT
>RJWT010015741.1:0-20260 GCA_004365215.1 Cuniculus paca | reverse complement strand
GGAGAGGGCTCTCATCCAGGTGTACTTATCCTTGTTGATTTTAAGGAATCAGATTTTGGCTTCCAGGCAAAGCAAACTCAGAATAAATAAGATATAAATACCTGCAGAGAGAATACTCATTTGCTGGAGAACACTTTCATTTACTTGAGTCAGTAGATGAAAGTGTTGCAATTTACAGGGTAACCTCCTATGTCTGTGAGGGATGTGTCCAAGATCCTTAGTGAATACCTGAAACCCCAGATGGTGGTCAACCTTAGATATAATATGTCTTTTCCTATATTACTGACAACGTAGCTCAATTTATAGATTAGACAGAGATAAATAGCAAAATTTAATAAAACAGAGCAACTATAACAATATAATAAAAGTTATGTCAATGTGGGGTCTCTCCCAGAATATCTTATTATGTGTACTCTTCTTGTTATGGTCTGAAATGACAATACCTGTGTGCTGTGAGGCCAGGAGACTGACATGGGTGTTTGATGTAGCATTAGTTACTACTGACCTTCTCCATCCCTCTTGGGAAGTTCTAAGCAGTATGATGAAGTGTCCTGCCACCCCACCTGGGACTTGGATCATCCCTTCATCCAGGGTATCCACATTGTGTGCTGCCCGCCCATTCATTACTTACTAGCTCTCTTTGTTATCAGAACTACTATCACGATATCACAGTCCTTGTGTTGAAGTCACCCTCAGAGCACTGGGCAGCTGAAAACTTATGAATTGTTTATTTCTAGAATTTCCATTAATTAAGCCCAAAGAGCATAACACTAGGTTTCACAAACACATCCTTTACTTTTCCTACTGTAAATTTTTACTTTAGCATAATAGTAACTGGCTATGTGTCTCAGTACCTTTGCCTGAGGGATATAGGCAGCAGTCTTTCTGTATGATGTGCAAAAGTGTCAAAACAGGATTATCACTGACATTATGGTCAGAGGTTTGGTGTATGTTTGCTTGAGCATCGCAGTGGGTGTAGTATACCCACACCACTTTTGGACTTGTTTTTAAAAAAGTTTTCATTTGATTTCTCTGGTAGAAGTAACCTAATTCAGTAAAATGGCACATGAAAAGCCAGATTTATAAGTTTTGGAGGTTGTCAAAAGTGAATCATCAGATTACTTGTGCATGAATTATGAAGATTACCCATTATGGTAAAATACATGTTTTCATCACAAAAGAGTGGTGCAGGTGGAGGAGGAGGAGGAGGAGGATGATGATGATGATGACGATGATGATGATGATGACGACGACTTTGGCATTATCCATGTGAGCAAAGTTCCTGTGACAGTGAAATGCAGCACAAATCAATTGATACAGATACAGGGAATGAGGACCTCCTTGATTCAGAAGGAAACAGCAATGTGAGTACATAACGAGTTGAAATGTTGAAAAATGGTATACAATCAAATGGAACAATCCAATGTTAGAACGAGGTCTGAAAATATAGTGAAAGTCTTGACAGGTGAAATGTATAGGACAGAATGCCAGCACTGCCATTTGGTGTTGGAAATTGTAACATGAAATGTTAGAAGATGCTATGAAATACAGAAAGGCTGAAATACAAGTAAAACATTCTGCATGCACCAATAGCCATATTCAAAAACGTATTTATTGTGACACCTCACTAGCTGACCTGAAAGCATTCACAGAAATGTAAAAGACTTAGAAAAGTGATGGGTTAAAACATGGCATAAAAATGTATGCCCTTCAAAATGTTAAGACTTTTTATGCTTTCAATTTAAAAATTTATCCTGGAACTCAGCCACCAGGTCCTTATTCATATAGTAATAAACTAAGTGAGATGAACAGACCTGTTGTTCCCATCTCCCAAACTAATTGGAAGGTGACATTTGACAATTGCTTTACCAGTTTCCCCCTGGTGTTACGTTTGCTAACAGAGGACAAGTTGACCAGTGTAGGAACTATGTGCAGGAACAAAGCAGAAATTCTGAATGAAATGTTACAACTTCAAAACAGAGAATTGTGAGCTGGGGATATAGCTCAGTGGCATAGCACCTGCTTGGCAAGTGCGAGGTCATGAGTTTGATTCCCAGAACAAAAAACAAAAGCAAAAAAACACCAAACCATGGAGAATTATATAGTATGATCTTTGGATTTGAGAAAGATTTACATTGGCCTCATATATGGTAAAGAAATACAAACTAGTACTGCTGATGTCAACATTCTACCATGATAGAAATATTGATAGGGCAACAGCAACAAAATAGAAGTGTGAGAAGGAAACTTTCTACAAAACCAAAGGTGGAGTAGATGTTGATGAGTTATGCAGCAACCATGATGTCACATGAAACACAAAGCATTGGCCAATGGTTGTGTTTTACTCAGTCCTAAACTTACGTGGCATAAATAGTTCAATAGTTTACAAAGAAAATAACATGCAAAATACCACAGAAAAGTTTTCTTAGAAGATTGGGGCTAGAATTCATAAGAGATGATTTACAGAAGAGGAAACACAAAATGTTTCTGCTCAGGGAACTACGCACAAAAAAAATTGTGGACCACACTGGTGAACTGACAGGTGAACAGGAAGGTCTCAAAGACCTATTACAACAACAAGAAAACCAAAAAGATGTCAACTGTGCCCTACAAGAAAGAGTAGGAAAACAAAATATATGCGCTGTCAGTGAAAGTGAGACATGTGCATGAACATGCAGTTGTCTTGTGTGAAGGCTGCCTTGAGTGTGGCAATTGAAGCAAAAATTATTCTTGTTGTAGAGCTCTATTGGTATTTTTATTATAGTTCACATAGGTTTTTGTTTCTAATGTTATCTCTTAGTTTTTGTAAGAAGTAAACCTCTGATGTGAAAATGTTGGTGTTTTTTCTAAGCACTCATTATACATTTTATATTTTATTTTATTAGTATCTTATTTCTCTGTTCAGAGTATGTTGCACCACATCGTAGGAAGCTCCTGACAAAACAAGAGAAGAGAAGAGAAGAGAAGAGAAGAGAAGAGAAGAGAAGAGGTAAGAATGGCCTGCCACATAGGAAAGAAAAGCTAAACATGTGTGCTATCAGTGAATGTGAGACGTGTGCATGGAACGTGCAGTTATTGTATGTGAAGACTGCCTTGGGCATGACTGTTGAAGTAAAGATTATTTCTGTGGTAGATATTTGTATTTACATTGTCATTTACATAGGTTTTTAGTTCTGATGTTATCGCTTAGGTTCTGTAAGCAAGTACACAGCTGATGTGAAAATGTCGATGTCTAGTCTAAATGTCTAATACATGTTAAAAATTTAATACTTTATTGATATTTTATATTCATGTTAACTACACATCACATAATATTAATAAGAACCTCCTGACAAAACAAGACCAGTGAGATGTCAAGTATGTCCTATAAAAGGCCAGGAAAGCAAAACACATATGCTGTCTGTGTAAGCGATGCATATATATGAAATGTGCTGTCGCATGTGTAAAGCCTGCTTTAGGTGTGATAACTGAAATATTTTTTTTTCAGTGCTATTGGTCTGTTCATTTAGTTTATGTAGAAATTTGTTTCTGTTGTTCTTTTTTAGACTTTGCACACCAAAAACCATTCAATGTTGAAAATTTTGATGCTTTTTAATAAATAATGTTAAAAATGCAATACTTTATTTTAGGGGTATTTTTTCCTATTAAGCACTCATTAGTATAATATTCATAAAATTAAAACTAGGTATCAATAGAAATATTCTAAAGAATAAACATGGGTTTGACAAACCAGAGCTTTTCAGACCACAGCTGACTGCCAACTGAAGACTACAGAAGTGAAACCATGAATGAGAGTGACACGGATTAGGTAAGACTGTGTGTGCTTGTACTCAGAGCTTATATTTTGGAATAATTTTTGATGTATAGAAAATTGAAAATATAGAGAGTTTCTATATCCTCTTTATCAGCTTCTCCTAGTTTTGTGTCTTACAGAACCACATTATATTTGTCAAAACTAAGAGGTTAACACTGAAATTCTATTAACTGTAGATTTTATTTAGATTTCACTGGCCTCTTCCCTACTGTGCTTCGTTCCAAGGTCCTACTCAGTGTACCACCTTGCACGTGGCTATAATATATCTTTACTCTCCTCTGGCCTCTCACAATTTCTTAGCCTTTCCTTGTTCTTCATGACTTTGACAATTTAGAAGAGTATTAGGTATTTCATTGGTTCTTCCTCAGCTTTTGGTTTTTGGGACAGACAAGGGTATAGATAATATAGACTCATCATGGGTAGTGTTAACCTTGATCACCTGGCTGGGGTAATATTTGCTGAGTTTCTCCAGTGTAAAGTTGCTGTTGCTCCCCTCCCCTTGCCGTAGTCTATCCTTTGGGAACAAATTACTAAGCCACACCAGAGAGGAGGGAGTTCCACACAGGTTACTGGGAGTTCTTGTTAGGGGGACTTGTTTCTTCTCCTAAATTTATTTCATTATTGACATCAACATAGACCCATGATATTCATGTCATACTTGGGTTATTACCCGATGTTACATTATGTTATTGCTCAGACTGCTTCAGATTTACTCACTGGGAGTCCTTTCAGGCTTGCTTCTGTCTCCCTTTGAGATGCCTCATTCTTAAATTTTTACTTAGTTTTTTTTTTTTTTTTTAAGGGATACAATGAAGGAAAATAAAACAGAATAGAACCAGTCAGAACAAATCAGCGTAAGTGATACAGGACTTCACAACATTACAAAATTAACAATAGTTACCAGAATGCCTTTTGTTTTCTTCAAAATAGCTACAGATACCTTTGGACACAGTAAAAAATCAAACAGAACAGAATAGAATAAAAACAGTAAAAACAAAACAATGGATACAATAAAAAACTACAAAACAACAGTAAATTCAAAATGGCTACCATATATATTTTACTATCATTGAAACAGCTGCTCATGTCACTGGGTATAACATAAAGCAAAAGAGAATAAAACTCAACCGAACAAAACAATAAACAATGTAGGACTTCAGAGTGAGACTACAGGGAATCAATAATGGCTACCGCCCTTAGAAAGAGACCCCCTGTAGATGCCATGCTCGTACCACTATCTTCTGAATAGATGATCAGACCACTGGCCCTAGACCTACAAGGTCCGTGAAACACCAAAGCACTACAGGCTTTCATTTGTGTTTAACCTTAATAACTATCACTAGAGCCTGTGTTTTTCTGGATCCACCAGTCGCTTGGGGGAGGGGGTTGACACTTTCGTTTGCCAGCCCATGAGCCTGAAGGAGCTGGGATCTAACTGTCCCCCCTGCCAGTGGGGGCCCACAGGGAGAGGTTTGGTTCTGGAGGTCCCAGTCCAGGCAGTGGCCGGCGCATGGGGCTGTTTCAGGCAGGACAGGTGCAGTTCTCCCTCCCCAAAGTCCATGCTGAGGCTGACTCACAGGGAGAGGCTTGGGTCTCTTTACTTAGTTTTTGAGTTCTTCCTCCTTTTCTGGCGCCGAGAGATATTCCAGACTCATCCTGTACTTCTGCTGCTCTGTAATCTGCCATTTAGTAATTAAGCTCTAGTTCATTTGATTGGAGAATTCCACCGTATGTGTGACACAATTCTAGAAGATTTAGCTGTACAGTATTGCTTGCAGAGGAAACTCTGGCACAAATGAATCTACTTTGGGCCTAGAGCAGTGGTGGCAAACCTGTGGCATGCATGTTGTGTTTTTAGACCAAAGATGTTAATGTAAGAGTTGTATTTTCTGACCTAAAACCTCAATATTCAGATTTAATTGGAATGTTGGAACTTTTAAAAAATTTTTTATTTTAAAGAGAATAAAACCAATAAAAACAAAACAGAACAAAGCCAATCAAAACAAGACAATGTAAGTGACACAAGACTTCAAAACAGTAGGAGATCAACAATGGTTACCATAATGCTTCCTGCAGTCTTCAAAATAGCTGCAGATATCTTCAGACATAGTAAAAATCAAGCAAAATAGAACAGAATAGAACCAATAAAAACAAAACAAAGAATGCAATAAAGGACTTCAAAACAAGATAATAGTAAATACAAAATGGCTATCATAATATATCTTGTTATCTTTGAAATACCTGCCCATGCCATCGGATACAATAAAACCAAACCAAACAGAACAGAACAAAACCCAACTCATCAAAACAATGAAAATGATACAGGACTTCAAAACAAGACAATAGGGAATCAACAATGGCTACCACCCTCAGAAGGAGTTGCCCCCTAGATGCCACACTGCGTATTGCCATCCTTTGAATAGATGATCAGACCACCAGCTTTAGACCTGCAAAGTCAGTGAAATACTAAACACCACAAGTTTTAAATTGTATTCCACCTCAGTAGCCAGCATCACAGCCTGTGCTTCTCTGGATCAGCCAGTTGCTTACAGTGGGGGTGGGGGTGGGGGCAGGGTTGGCTCTTCTTGTGTCTCAGCCTGCGCACCAGAAGGGGCTGGCACTTGGCTCTCCCCACAGTGGCCCACACATGGTGCCGATTCACAAGGAGGGCTTGCTTCTTGTTGACTTCTTGTTCTCTTTCCCTGCTGTCTGCGAATGGCCCTGACTCACGGGAAAAGGCAGGCGTCTGGCTATCCCCCCAGCAACCCATGCATGGTGCTGATTTGCCAGTGTTGGCACTTTGCAATAAATAAGTGGGTTTTCGGTTACAGTGGCACTCACTCAGTAAAAGATTCGCTTGTCACTACCTTAGAGGATCAAATGACAGTATTATCTAATGGTCCTACAAGGGACTTCAGGGCATGGATTCACAGGGTTTGATACTGTGTGTGAGGTGACAGGGTACCACTTATTGGTCTTTCAGAATTGATCAGGGGAATGCAAATCTTTTTGCCCAGTTTCTCAATAGAAACTAGGATGCCTGACTCAAATATATGTAAGTCAGTTTTTTTTTTTTTTTACCTGCAATTGTTGGTCTTCCCAAATTAATCTTCACACCTCAATTTTCAACAGTTGTTTCAGTTAGAAATCTTTTTTTTTTTTTCGGTCATAAAGTTGTGTCTGTGGAGTTACAAACAAGCAATAGACTGGAGATGCCCTATGGAGATTATGCATGGGAGGAAGATTGAGTCATGATGTGTCCCCTCTTAGTGGCAGAGGGATGATAAGAAAAGTCACTTGCTGATATTATGAAGTAGATGACTTTGGTCAAAGTGTTAAACTTTTTAAAAGTTTACTATTTTTATAGAAGAACAGTCTGTTGAGTACATTTTTGTTTTATTTAAAGGGTTGCTGAAAATTCAAATAAAGGATTAATTACCAACCATTCTTCTCTCTGCTTCCCACACACACATACACATGTCCTTAAGTCTTTACATCCTTACCATACATTGTGTATTAGCACTATATGCTCTTGCCCCTGGAAGCAATTAGCAGTTATTGAAGAGGAGGGTCTAAATTCTGAGGAATGAGTATGTACACTGATTGTGTGTGTTATGGTTAATACATTGTGTCAACTTGCACAGTTTAGAAGTTTAACTGAGAGACTCAGCAGGGAGCTCGGGTTCTTTCTTTGTAAATATCCTCATCCTGTGCAAAGGAGGGCAAGGATGTTTTGTGAGTGTTACACCCACCCTGAAGGGGGGAGGTGGCCTATGTACAATGGAGAGGTAGAGAAGAGGCTTGTTCTTTCTTTTGCTCTAGCTGCTTTTTGCGCTGGCTGCTGCCTTGAAGAGCTGTCCCTGTGCCGTGCCACCCTGCCTTGGACCCAGCTGATTATGGACTGAAATCTCCAGAAACTGTGAGCTAAATAAACCTTTCCTTGCTTCACTTTGGTGTCAGGTGTTTATCTCGGCAACGAAGAAAAGTAACCAAAACAGTGTGAAAGGGGAGGGAGGTTATACACAACCAGGAAGAAATAGACTAAGATTGAATTCCCAGAAATGTCATCCTGGAGCTATTGAGATTTCAGTATGCAGTAGCATAGGGCGTCTGTATATCAACTTGTGGCCAGCTAGAAGGTACACGGAGAGGGACACTACTGCAGAGTGCTTGAGCTGTAGGAAAAGAATCAATAATAAAATAGCAGCATCTAGAAACCAAAAGCTCTGCGTGGGCTGCCTCCATAATGCTGAGGGGAAGGAACCTTGAAAATGACAAGTGTACATCAGCCTTGGCAATGATGGATGTGGACCAGAATTGCTTTGAATAGGAAAGTGAGGAGAAATTACAGCATCTGAACTGGATGAATGACTTGCATGATTTACAGGGCTCAGATAGAGTTGTATAATCCTGGTTATGATTTATTGTAGTGAAAGGGTACAAAGGACAATCTATAAAGGGGGGAAAAGTGCAGGGGATAGAGTTCAAGGAGACCAGTCATAAGCTTCCAAGGATTCCTTGTAGAGTCATACAAGGTGTATTTAATTCCTCCAGCGATGAATTGTAACAACATTTGTAATATTGCAAACATTACTCAACGTCTAGAGTTTTTATTAGACGTTGATCACATAGGCAGTTATGTCTGGTACATACCCAAATTCCTAACTCTCATTATGAAAGCGTGTTCTCATCGTAAACCACATCATGAAAATAGTTTAGACTGTGTGAGTCACTCTTGTTATTAGGGTGAATCAATTAGTGTTAAGAATCTTCTCCAAATCTAAATTTTCTGACACCAGTCAAGGGCTAACCTTGTAAGCAGTACTTCTGAGAGACAACATGTTAACTCACTGTGTATGCCATGGTCTCGGATTCTACAAGGGTTAAAACAAGTGAACTGAAGAATCTTGGCACTATTCTGACTCCCTGTAAGAATATGTGAGCACCACTGAGATTTCACTGGTCATTTATCTCATCTGTATCTGCAGGATTTTTAATTTGTGGAGGTGACTGAATGACAAAATAGAGAGGCTAATGCCACTGAAAGAAATGTAGCTTGCAGTTCCCAAGAGAAAGGGAGCCTACTATGCCACGTAGCTATGTAAAAAAGCACTGCCAAGTTTGGTCAAGAAGCAGAAAAAGGAAAAAGGAAAAGGAAAGCATATCAGGAAAAGACAAGGTAAAGCATGGGGAATTGCTTAAGATTGGCTAGTTTGAATAATGTTGGCAGTCTGGGTATGGTCTCTAATTGTCTGGTACCTGGCCTTTGATCTCAAGCAAGGAAAATAGTGGCTTGTCGTGTGACAGTCTCATAAAGAGTATGGTTGAGGGTATTGATGTAGGACTGATTGGTTGGTATTGTAACCCCAAATATTGAGTATTGCTATCCAAGTATTGTAATCGCTTTTTCAGTTCTCCTCACTATTCAAAAAATTGTATTTATAATCCCATTGAGGCGTTATTGGAATCCCAGCAAGTTAATTCCAATCTACCACCTCCAATGCAACCCACAACGAGAGTAAAGACACTAAGACATATTCAAAGGTAAGGGCAGCCACGAGATCCCCATGAGGATATATGGACAAAGGCCCTGATCCAAGGCCTCTCCCAGAATTTATTATCTTGTCAAGAAAGGATGGCTCAAGGACAAGTGACAGTTGAGTAACTTGAGCTGGTTAGCCAGGTAGGGAGAAAAGCATCTTTGCAAAATGCAGGGAGAATGACATGGAGAAGGATCAATCTGCATAACATTTGATTGCTTTTAGGAGACTAATGCTTCAGTTTCTGATATGTAAACTTTTGTGCCCCAGGGACTCATAGCCTCTTTATTTCGAGGTTCATACCCAGTTGACATTCCTGGAGCTGACTGGCTCTGCCATCCAGTTGTGCTCATGTCTTTTATAGAGAGCACTGTGTGAGGAAACAGGAGCCTGTCTGATGGCTGTAGAGATTACATACCAGTACCCGGGCAGGCCTTATTTGCAATGCTTAGAGCAAATTGAAAAGAGAAGAAAATACCATAGTCAGCTCTGTACATATCAGTGTATGCAAATAAGCCTTGATTTAACCAATATTGCAGCAACTGTTCTGCATTCAAGGGGAGTCGCTCAAATTGTCTCCTACAGGTTGGTATATGAAAGGACTATTTAGATAAGTTGTTTATTATCCCTAGAGTTTATCAGATCTGAGAAGAATAGCCTCTCTTCCAGCCAGCAAGACTCCAAGATGTCAAAACATAAGATAAAAAACATGATCACTACATCCTTAATCCAAGTTCTTATTGCACAACTGACCGTATTTCCATGAAGGCAGATCCGATTACAATGATTAAGAGCATCGTACAATGAATGACAAGTAGGACTTGTTATATATAGGCTGTAAAGGAAAGCGACTTATGAACAGTCAAAGACATGTTTTAGGAGCATTTGAGAAGATGGTTGGAAAGAGAGAAAGGTATTTTAACTAGGTAGAAAGATCATTTCACAAGCGAGGATGAATCATATGTGAATACTGTTTGGTTTAACCAGAGTAGAGACTGAAATGAATCCAGCTGAGTTAGGACGAGGAGGAAGGGGAGTTTCCATTGATTGTTCTTAGATGTGTTTGCTGTACTCACACTCCTGTTTCCTCACACAGTGCTCTCTATAAAAGATATGAGCACAACTGGATGGCAGAGCCAGTCAGCTCCAGGAATGTCGACTGGGTAAGAACCTCGAAATAAAGAGGCTATGAGTCCCTGGGGCACAAAAGTTTACATATCAGAAACTGAAGCATTAGTCTCCTAATGCTGGAAGTTATAGTTTGAGTTGAAAGATGAGGTGTTCCAAACCTTATGTGAGAAAGGAATCATGTTTTGAAAGTAAGGGAATGAGAAGCCAGGGTATAGTTTGCACATAGTAAAATAAAGAAGTTCATATGGAAATAAACCAGGAAAAAGTAAAGGCTGAATGTTAAAAATAAAGACAGGGGGCCGGGGATTTAGCTCAGCAGCCTAAGTGCCTGCCTGGCAAGTGCAGGTCGTGAGTTTGATCCCCGGTACCAAAAAAAATAAAAATGAAATAAAACAAACAAAAAATAAAAACAGGGAAGACAAACCTTCCCAGTCTCTGCAATGAGAGTAATAGATGAGAAAAAGGAAGAACTATCAATAGACACATGAATACCAAAATGTAGAATGTCCATATAGTGGAATATTACTCAACCATAAAAAGTAATGGAATTTGGATACAGTAGGAATAAACATTGAGACTTTATTGATGACTCTGAAAAAATAAATAAGTGCCTTATGATAGTAGATTAAGAAATAGGTTGATGTGTTTACAACATAGACTATTTATGGTAGTAATGAAATTGTGATTGTATAACTCTAAGAGCCTAAATAAAAAATTACTTGTTTTTAATGGAAAAATGCCAGATTAGGCATCTATATATGTGGGTTCTAGTTTTCTCTCTGCATTAATTGCTTGAGCATGGATAAGTCACTTCCCCTGAGCCTTAGTTTCCTTAATTTACCTTTACTTTAATCTAAAATGTGGAAAATGTTCAGTGCATTTCTACTTTTAGTAGTCATCTTTAAAGTTCACAGTTTATATTGTCTAAAATTATCAATTTCTCTACCTTTGGGTCTGCATGATTGACAGTCAACCCAAAGGCCAGTCTTTCTTCCTTGCCACAAAGTTCACCGTCCACCGCATACCTGGCACTGACTGGGCAGTTTTAGGAGTGTAAGGACTGTTTGTTGCCATCCTTGCCCAAGGAACTAAGGAGGACACTTGCTGGATGGGAAAGTTTTCCTTCCTGAGAGGAAGAAACTTGTGAAGAGCAAAGTAGCTGTTTTTCATTGTGATGGTTAACTTTATATCAACTTGAGTGGCGAGGAAACATTGTTCCTGGTGTGTCAGGGAGGCTGGCTGTGGAGAACAGCTTTTGAATCCCTGTACTCAGTGGAGTTCATGGCCCTCCATGATGTGGATGGGTGTCGTCGAAACCACGGAGGGTCTGATAGAATAAAAAGGCAAAGGAAGACTCCACTTTTGAGTGGAGTTTTAGAACTAGAACATCTCTTACTTTCCTGCCTAGTTCTTAGGCTTTCACATTCTGGACTGGATTCTACATCTATTTTCCTTATTTTCTGGTCTTTGTACTTAGATTGAATTACACCACCTGCTTTCCTGGAGCTCTGGTTTGCAGATGGCAGATCATGGGGCTTCCAGCCTCCATAGTTGCATAAGCTAATTTCTATCATACCAACATGTGCATAGGTCTCCCATCCTACTGGTTCTTTTTCTTTGAGGAACCCTCACCAGTACACTCATTCATGCTATGCTTGTCATGTCAGATGTATGATGTCTGCACCAGCCACTTTTCAACCATGAAGGGGCAAATTGAAAAGACCAGTCAGCCAGGCATAGTGGCACACACCTGTTAATGCTAGCACTTAGGAGGCTGAGGCAGGAGGAGCACCATGAGTTCCAGGCCAGCCTGGGCTACCTAGCGAGACTGTCTCAAAACAAACCCAGTCAATACCTCAAAGACTGCCAAAGAAACTCAGAAAGAGCCTGGATCCTTGGAGTAATTGCTGAGTTTGGAAGTCTCTACTTTAGAACTTCTCATAATAGTCCTGATTACTTATGTCACTTTTGGATGGATATTTTGCATTTTTCAACCAAAAGAATTCTACATTATACAGTTTACTTTCCGAAAGATATAACCTTATAAAATCAACTTCAGCATACCCTCATTCAATCTAGTACTCTACTCATGTGTACTTTGCCCTGCTCCTCTCCTGGCTCAGTGGGTGAACTGTTCATCCTCCTTTATAATTTGTGTGCAGATTCTATCTTCTTCTGCTTCTTCCAGAATAGTACTCTCTTCTCTGATTGCTAATATTTTTTCCTGTCTTCTGGATTATCCCCACCAGCATCCAAATACAGGGCAATCTCTCCCATTGCTAACACACAAACAGCAAAATCCCTCTTGAGTCCATCTTGCAGTCCAGTTCCACTTACCTTCTTCTTCTCTCTGGGCCCCAATGTCTAACTACTCTTCAGAAATAGTCGTCAAAGTTACCAAGGCCTTCCATGTTCCCAGCCCAGTAGCCAATTATCATTCTCCAGAACCCTTCAGGACCACTTGACAGAACTGCTACTCTCTTGTTAAAATATTTTATTCATTTGACTGTCACTGTAGCTTTCTCTCTCATATCTTTCTACGCACCCACAATCCTCCTTGGTCTCTCTGGTGGTTGCTTTGTAAATGTTGGAGTGCCTCAGGACTAAGCCTTCAGAACTCTTCTCTCTACATTCCCCAGGTGATGTTAGTTCATTAAAGTCCTTTTCTACAATGATGCATCCCAAATATTTCCAGCCAGAATGACAGTATGTTCACTATCTAATAGATTTCTAGGTTTAGTTGTCTGAATGATACCTCAAATTTAACATTCTCTAAAAGAATAGCATGAGCCGAGGATTTAGCTCAGTAGCACAAACGCTTGCCTGGAAAGTGCAAGGTCAAGAGTTCGATCCCTGGTACCAAAAATAAATAAAAGACTAGCATTTATTTTCCTCTTAAAACTACTTTTATTATTTTTATTCTCAGTAAATGACATCTCCATAATTTCATGTGCCATGGCCAAAAATTTTAATGTTATCCTTGAGGTATTTTTTTTTTATCAGCAAATGCTTCTTGATTCTATTCCTTCTACCATCCTTACGTAGCCACTATCAACTCCCATCCATAATATTGCGACAGATTCTAAATCAGTTGAAGATTAAATTTGATTTACGAGGCTATTGTTCACAAAAGTATTCCTCTCATGGGCTAGGCTTATTCAGTTTATAGAGGTTATTTAACACCACAAATAAGTGATGGAATCAACTGGGTGTTAAATCTCTTTTCCAGCATAATCACCAAAAGGATTATTGATTGCTTTTTTTCCTAACCCTTTTGTGAATGGCAATAAAAGCTAGGGCTACCCTCATCTTTCCTGAAAGATTGCTCCTAATTCTTAATAATGCATCACCAAGACAAGCATGTGACTACCCATTTAATCTTGCCCTAATGCAGTGGTACAAAGGGTGCTGCCGAGGACTGTCTTGGTTCAACCTTCATACCTTCCAGCTTTAATAAACTGGAGGGAAACTGCAATCGCGGGAACAGCAGGCAGCCATAACCTGACCCTTGCTTGGCCTCTCACAGCGCTGAATACTGTGGCATGTATTAAATATTCAGCAGCCTAGTCCCAGTTAAAATAAACGGAGGTGATCTTTTCAGACTGTCTTGTGGGTCCACACTGCAACTGAAGAATGACTTTCCTGCTTCATTAAACATTTAGGCCACTTCTTGGTGTGGCAACACTGCCTTTCCTCATGACAGCAAAAAGAGTGTAGCAGTGTAGGCTCCCTTTATGGTACAGGAAAACTGCTACCATATCTTGCTTAATGATCTTTGGCAAAGGTGGCAGGAAAAGGAGGAAACATCAGATTAATTATTCTAATTCACATGAAATTGGCACATATTCTCAACAAACAAGCGTTAGAACATTCAAATGTGTAGGATGCTTGGCCATAGCAGTACAGCTATTTATTTCACATGTGGAAAGTACTCCTTCTGTCTCTGTAGTCTTGATGAAAATGTGAGAGATTTGAAAGGGCTTATCTAAAATTGTTAGTAAACTTGTACTGATATTCATATTAGTTATGCCCTAAAAAGACACTAAAAATATAATCTGTTGTATCTCAACTTGCTCCTTTATATCTGGCACTGTTTGGTCCTTCTAAATTTACAAAATTCTCATTTAAATATTTTATTATTTTGTCAGATTGTCTTACTGGTCCACATTTGATGTTGGTTGTCAACTTCAACTTTTTATAGTATATATTCAGATGTCTCCAAGAAAGATTTGATTGCACCGAGAATGCAAAGAACAAGCATTCAGCTGAGCTAGTTAAATGATAATGGAAACATGAGTTACCTTTAAGTGCCTGGAAATTGTGCTCCCGTGCCCCCCCCCCATAGGACTTACTTGACAGTATTAAAAGTGTGAATTTTAAAGATTCTTAGACTGGCAGTTCAAATCCATCAGCTCCTTTGACTTTAGCATGATCTCATCTTCTATACATTTTCCAGAACTACTACCTTCACCATGACACTCCATGAGTTTCCTCAATCCAAACTACGCTTTTCAGCATTTTTATGTTTCCAATAAAGACATTGTGAAGAGAACAAATAGATTGGCAACTCTTTTTATGTCTTTTCCACATTGAGTACTGTCTCAGTTATTCAAGTGGCTGAATCTAGAGTGTGTGATTGATTGATGGTGTAGTGCTAGGATTAAGGGTGCTAGAATTAAGGGTGGGTGATTACTGAAGCAGTCCACTGATTGGTTTGACACTGTCCTTATCCTGGTAGCCTGGATAAAATATAAGGGACAAAAAGAGGCTTGTCTTGCCCCTCTCTTTGCTACCTCCTGCCCACCATGCACTGTTTCTCCTCTGCAATGCCTATCTGCCACAGAGTCAGCTGATTATGGACAGAAACCTCTATAAACTGTGAGCTAAATAAATCTTTTCCCCTTTAACTTTGGTGTTGGGTATTTTGTCTTAGCAGTAAAAGTAATTAAGACATTCTACTTTTAGTTTTTTTTTGAGGAATCTCTCTACTGATTTCCACAATTGTTGTACTAGTTTACACTCCCACCAACAGTGGAGGAGTGCTCCTTATCCTGTAACTTCTCCAGCATTTGTATTTGATTGCTTGATGACAGCCATTCTTTATGGAGTGAGATGTAATCTCAGCGTTGTTTTAATTTTCATTTCTCTATGGCTAGAGATGTTCGACATTTTTTGTGTATTTATTGGCCATTTATACTTTTTCATCTAGGAAGAGTCTATTCATTCAAATGCCCATTTTTTATTAAATCTTTAAATCTGGAGGTTTAATTCTTTTGAGTTCTTTATATATTCTAGATATTAGTCCTTTAATGAGTAGCTCACAAAATATTTTCTCATTCTGTGGATTATCTCTTCACTCTGCTGATGATTTCCTTAAAAAGTGCAGAAGCTTTTTAATTTGATGTGATCCTCAATCTTCAGCATGTGGATAGTTAGCTTTCCCAGCACCATTTGTTAAAGAGTGTGTCTTTTCTCCAGTGAAAATATCTGGTTCCTGTGTTAAATGTAAGTGTGCTTAGAGTCTGTTCAGAGTATTTTCTGTATCCTCTATTCTGTTTCACTGATCTATAAGTCTGGTTTCCTCCTTTTCTTTCTTTCTTTTTTTTCTTTCTTTTTTTCCTTCCTTCCTTCCTTCCTTCCTTCCTCCTCTTCCTCCTCCTCTTCCTTCTTCTTCTTTACTGGTACTTTGCTGTTTTTATTACTGTAGCTTTATAGTATAACTTGAAGTCTAGGATTATGCCACCTCTTGCCCTTATTGCCCAGAACTACTTTTGCTATTCTAGGTTTCTTCTGGCCCAATGTGGATTTTAGAATTGCTTTCTTTAGATCAGTGAGAAATGCTATTGCTATTTTGATTGGAATTGTGTTAAATCTGTATAAGTTTTGGAAGCATGGCTATACTGACTTTATTGTTTTGCCTATCTAGGAAAAGGGGATATTTTCCATTTTATGATACCCTTTTTTATTTACATTTTTAGAGTACTGTAATTTTCATTGTAGAGGTCTTTCATGTCCTTGGTTAGGGTAGTTCCTAAATTTTTTTTTTTCATTTTAAAAATTTTTTTGAGACAGGGTCTCATTGTGTAGTTCAGGCTGGCCTTGAACTACCTATGTAATGCAGACTGGTCTTGAGTTCACTATATATTCCAGGCTGGCCTCGAACTCATGGTGATCCTCCTGTCTCAGTCTCTTGAGTCTTGAGACTACAGGTGTGCGCTGCCATGCCTGGTCTGGTATTTCGTTTCTCTTGATTCCATTGTGAAAGATATTTTTTCCTTAATTTCTGTCTTGGTGAATTTGTTATTGGTGTACAGGAAGACTATTGATTTTTGAGTGTTGACTTTATATGCTGTTGTGCTACTGAATTGGGATATTAGTTCCAGGAGCCTTTTGGGGGAATTTTTGAGGTCTTCTATGTAGAAGATCATCTCATCTGCAAATAAGGATAATTTGACTTCTTTTCCTATCCATATCCCTTTTATTTCTTTCTCTTGCCTGATTGCTCTGGCTAATGTTTTGAGAACTATATTGAACAGGAATGGAGATAATGGCATCCTTGTCTTGTTCCTTATTTTGGAGAGAAACCTTTTGGCCTTTTTCTGTTTAATATGATGTTGGCTGTTGGTTTTTCATAGGTGGTTTTTATTAAATTGAGATATAAACTTTCTATACCTACTTTCTTTAGGGTTTTTTTTTTATCATGAATGAATGTTGGATTTTGTCAAAGACTTTCTGCATCTCTTGAGATGATCATGTGATTTTTTTACTTTGCCACAGTTTATGCAGTGTATTATATTTATTGATTTGTGTATGTTGAACCGTTCTTGCATTCCTGAAATGAATCCTACTATACTGGTCATGATGTGTGATCTTTTTGATGCATTTTGTTTGGCAATATCTCATTGAGAAATTTTGCATGTATGTTTATTAAAAAGATTGGCCTTTACTTCTCTTTCTTGGTTGGGTCCTTTTCTGATTTTGTAATCAGGGTAATGCTTGCTTCCAGGAATGATTTTGGGAGTACCACTTTCAATTTCATTAAAGAGTTTGAAGAGTAATAGTGTTAGTTCTTCTCTAAAGTTCATTAAAGAATTTGAAGATTAATAGTGTTAATTCTGCTCTACAGTTCTTATAAAATTCACCAGTGACTTCATCAGGACCTGGGCTTTTCTTAGCTAGTAGTTTTATTTTTTTAATTGCTTCTTCGATTTCATTGACTGATTTTGGATTATTGAGGATTTTGTATCTTCTTATTTAGCATTGGTAGTTTATATGTATCTAGAAATCTGTTTCATCTGAATTTTCCATTTTATTAGAATACAGGTTCTCAAAGTACTTACCAATGATCTTCTGGATTTCAGCAGGATCTGTTGTGATTTTGTCTTTTTCATTTCTAATTGCATAGAATGAGTCTTTCCTTTTGTGCTTAGCTGTTTTTGTTCTTTCAAAGAACTAACTCTGTCATTCACTGATTCTTCAGTAATTTGATTCTCCAGTAATTTCTACTTTATCTTTGTTATTTCCTTCTTCTTATTTTTATAGGACATCAAAGTGCATTATTGGATTATTTTTTTGAGCTTGCTGTGTTTTTCTCATGTTGGCATTTGTAGTAATAAACTTCCCTCTTAGGACTATTTTTATTGTGTCCCATAGGTCCTGGTATGATGACTGGCATTATTGTTTGACTTTAGAACTATCTAATTTCTTCTTTAATTTCAGCCATGATCCATTAATTGTTCAAGAAGGTATTGTTTAATTTCCAAGTTTTGTGTAATTTTTTTCTTTTGCCATTGATTTCCAGCTTCATTGCAGAATGATCTGGCACTATGCATTGGAGAATTTTGATCACTTTATATTTAGAGCCAGTACATGGTCTAATTGGAAGAATGTCCCATGTGCTGCTAAGAAGAATGTGTATTCTATTGTTAGATGGAACATCGTGTAGATATCTCTTAAATCCAGTTGTTGAAGGATTGGTTTAACTCTAATATTTCTTTATTGACATTTCGTCTAATTGAGCTATTTGTGGCAGTGGGGTAGTGAGTGCCCCCATTGTAATTGTATTGGTGTTTATCTGATTTTTCATGTTTGTTAGTGTTTGTTTTATGAAGGTTGGTGTGCTGGTATTTGGTGTGTATATATCTGTAATTCTCTCTTCCTGTTGAATTTTTCAAGTGCTTGTGCTGCTGAGCTAAATCCCCAGCCTCAAGATTTTCTTATTCATCTCCAGACCCTTGGCCTTTGTTCCTCTCAACGTGATATTTTCCAGAGCACATCTTTTTTGGTTAGCACACATCTTCCTGCTACTTCAAGATATCTCTCCAGTGCCACCATTATGTGTACACTGTGGTTTGACATTTGACACTCAGATCTGGTTATTTTTCTACCCTAAACAAATTTATTAAATGGAGAAATGATCAGGTATTAAAAAAAAACCTTACTTTTGCTGACTGTACAGTTGAGAAATGTTTTTAGAGTCTTTGTTCTTGTATCACATGGATTCCTTCCATCTGATCTCCGTACCGTTTCTGCCAGCCATGTAGGATCAATGCACAGAAAACAGGCATAAGAAACTGCTTAGTTTAAGTTTTGTTCTACTTCTTTCTGGTAATATCCAAATTTTCCATTTGTATTCTGTTTTTTCTTTTTTCTTTTTGTGTTACAGATTTTTATTTCATATTCTTTTTATTTAAAAGGCATAGCATGACATTACCCATCCAGCTCCTATGAATTTGTCAATAAAACCTCATTTCTCCATCTTCTTTTGAAGTTTTGCATTTTGCTTTGTTGATTCTTCCTTCTGCTTTTCTGAGTTATTAGATCTAAATGGCAAGCCAAACACCAATTTATTCATTTGCATAAAAACATGAGATACCCAGAATCAACATCCCTTCCCTGGACAGGACTGGCTAAACCTCACATATCTGGCTCTCGACTCATCTTTTTCTAGACTTTAGACCAAAGAATAGTTTCCTAAGCATGTTACTTGCTGTCAGATTATGGTACAATAAAATAAAGTATGGCATTCTTTGGCCATGTCCCAGGCCTAGTGCTGCTCCCTGGTCACTGATACAGATTTGCCAGGACCTGGTACAGCATGTGACATAAGAGACACTCCAGTATTTATTTAAAAAGACCTATTGTAACTCACAATTCCTATCAACATTTTTCCAAATGAATATTTGGGTTGCTTCTTCTCCATCCTGCTTGATTTCTCTCATATTTGTTACCTTTCCATCAAAGGGGACTTTTCTAGTTCTTGACTTCCTTATCTTCTTTCAAGGATTTATCCCAAGTTTATCTAAGGTACAAATTTCTGGCTTCAGTATTTAGTAATTCGAATGATCTCTAGTTTTTAAAATATTCTTTGTGTGTTTCACAAGGAACCTTTGCCAGCTTTCCTTGTTTCTATTTGCAGCTCTTCTTTCAGTCATTGTTCCCTGTAGTCCCCTCTCTGCTTTCCATCTGGATAAAAATCCTGGAGATAAAAAGGCATGGTCTCAAGTTTCATGATACAATAGCAACATTATCTCTTGCTTATCTGGTTTCCAAAGCACGAGTCCCCTCACAATCAGCAACTTGGAACACCACATAGAACCAGAGCAGAGTTCCGCGTTAGCCATTGTGTTCTATTCCTGGCTCCCTCCTCTACGCAGCTCCTAACCAAGCTTGGCATAGCGTAGTGCCCGTTAGTCTGAAGGTCTTGCTGGTGCTTCAGCCTCCTCTACTCCATCAGAAGTCAATGGACTTGGACCATGATGGTTTAGTTCAATGT
>RJWT010015740.1:0-20249 GCA_004365215.1 Cuniculus paca | reverse complement strand
CTCCTTCTAGAGCTTTGGTCATTTCTGCTCTTCTCTTATAGCTTGATTCAACTCAGCTCCTCACATATCCTAGAATTCCCCATGACGACTCCAGAGAGGAATTTAGTTGATTTAAAAGATATGGTTATTTTAAAATAAGAAATAAAGGACCTTATATCTGTAACTTCTTTTCTTGTAGTGCAGGGAGAGAACCCAGGTCTTTGCAAATGTGAGGCAAATGCTGTACCATTGAGCTCCTTCCCCAGACCTTGAGTCTGTCACTTGTAAGCAGCCTTCCTAAAAAGGCAGTAGGGCATTCGTAGCCATGAGTCACATATGCATACAGTCGTCTTCTGAATGCTTCATTCACGAGACTAGTGTGCCACCTTGACACCTACCCTATGAAGGATTGTGTGGCAAACTGGATGGAGAACATGAAACAAGTCTACATGCATAATGCTAATCAAATCCACCCAGTAGGGCTGTCCCACATTTCTTTAGGAACAAAGGGACTTGCTTATTCTGAAAAAAAGACAAATAACAACAATGAACTCCATACGCCTGTCAAATTCAGGTAACAACAGCTCACGCCCTTCAAAGCTTTCAATGATTATGCATCAAAATATCCAGTTTCCTCAAGATTCCCTGTATATCCCCTGATATCCTTCTTTATCCTAGCATGAGGCAGACCCCATGTGGGAACTATGGGGCATTCTGTTTTTACTCTCAAATCTGGATAATCAAGAAAAACACTAAGAAAATGAACCAAAAAGGCAAAACAATGGTAGACATGTAACAGCTCAAGGAACGCAAGCTTAGTTCCTGATTGGATGGAGGTAATGTGGTTTTTTGTTGTCTGCCAGACGATAGGATTAGTGTTTTCTAGAGGGAAACAACATCATATGGAACCTCTGTAATTTTTAAACTAATAAATTTCATGCTTTAGAACAGTTTTAGATACACAGAAAAATAGAGTAGAGGGTATAGAAACCTCCCATATACACCACATACCCATACAAGTACAGCCTCCACTATCAACATCGTGCACCATAATGTGGCATTTATTACAATCACTGAATTTCTAGGGTCTGTCCTTCATATTAGAGTACTCTCCTGGTGTACACCCTTTGTATTTTGACAGATATGCAATGCCGTATATCCACCACTGTGCTTTGAAAGTTTTCATCTACCATATCTGGTAGTTGATGAAATTACTGGGCATTGTAAGGAAAAGAACCAAGAGGAATAACAGGAGATTTTTCCTTGCTTACTCCCCCTTGCTCACTGTTTTTGCCACTTTCTGAAGCGGTTCTAGAAGTTCCCTTTCACAAGCATCTTTACAAGGTATGATAAAAAATATGGCGAATGCTGCTGCCGGGGGCCGTCCAAAGGAAAGGCAGGCTTGTGAAAAATTACAGTGCGTTCTCATCTACCTTATTCATCACACAGTGACACTGTGCTACTTCAGGCTCTGCCCAAAGTAAAGTGGTAGTGAAAAGTGAACTTTCTGAATCAATTCAGGACACTGAGGCAGCTCAACAATGTAACTACACATAACAGAGAGTCGTGTTCAGAAAGCAACAGCTAAGGGAGATTAATAGCAATATATCTTTTACTATAATAATTTTTTAAAAAAAATTCATATTTTTATCATATCATATAGTTTTAAATTACTAAACTTGTAAAGTAATTGAGATTAATTCTATAAGTGTCCATGTCAACAAGTTAAGGAAAAAGAAAATAAATTTTAAAAAAGCTATAAAAATAATGGCAGAAATTAATGAAACAAAAAAAAAAATCAAACGTTCCCAAAATGACAAAACTCAAACCTTGTTCTGTGAAAAGATGAGTCTGGCAAGCTTCTAGAAGACTGATGAAAAAAAAATGAGAGAGAGAAGACAAGCTACCAATATCAGTAGTGATAAAGACACATCACCATCGCAGCTACAGAATTTTAAATGACTTCAAAGCAAAGAACTTTCTAAATGTGACTATTCTTGTTAAGTGAAAAAAAAACCAAAAGGTCAAAATATCGATTTATCTGAATTGCTTCCAGAAGAAAGAGAATATCTGACTAGTCTTAATTGCGTGGTACATAAATCAAATTTGTCATGTAAAACTCTCCTTCAAAGAATTTTTAGGTCTAAAAGTTTTCACCAGTGATTTCTCCCAAATATTTAAATAAAAACACTGCCTTTACACAAATACTTAAAAAGTGTTCATGTGCTGACCATCACACAGAAAACTAAAAGGCCTTTTTGAAGAATATCTAGGTCCTAAATAAACCTAAGGACACAAATTAATGGAGCAATAGAGCATGTTAGGCATTGGAAGGCTTAAAATTATAAATATTTCAGTTCCTCAATTTTAATTGATCTCTATATTAAATGCAAGGCCAACATCATAAATATTTCAATTCCTCAATTTTAACCAATCCCTGTATTAAATGCAAGACTTTGAAAGTTTTTAAAGTGAAATCGACATCAATAGAAACAAATCTAGCCAAGAACAGGACAGACAATTCTTGAGCTGAACAAAGAGAGAGGACAAATATTCATATAAGCAAGAGGGACAGAAGACTACACGATGCTGGTTCCATGCATTTTAAAACCAGACGGAACTAATCCGTGGTGTCAGAAGGCTGAGTGATGGCTACTAAGAGGGGAGGGAGTGGCTCTGGGGCTTCTAGAGCGCTGATGATCTTTTAGACCTGGTAGTGATGGTACGATTGCGTTCACTTTGCGGACACTTACTGAGCTGTACACATAGGTCCCGCATGTCTTTCGATGTGTAGGTTAGACTTTACCAAACGCTTACAGAAACAGTTGCCTCAAAGTCTCCCAATCACCAATTCTGAGGTGTCCTTTCATGGTGCAGGCGCAGCGCTGCGTCATCAGAAGGTATTACGTTAGCCCTTACCTAACCCTAGCGCAAGTTAGATGCACAGTGTCAGTCTCTGTCTATGACAAATAATGGTGCTGGGGGGTCCCCTGAAATTGCACAACTGAGATTATGCTTTCTTACTTTCCTTCTCCTTTCTTCACGCCCAGCTCACATCTTGAGCTTCAGCCTGCGCCCACATTTTCCTTGGGTTCTCTCTTGGCTCTGCCCTCTGATTAGAATCCCTTTGAGTTGAGATCTTGTCATCTTTGACTCTCTTTGTCCTGGTTTATGATAGGGTCTATTAGAGCCTCAAGACTGACACCATGACCTTGGTCTCACCTTCATGGTAGCCTGTCTAAAACTGATGATGATGCCTGGCATGTGTCACTCAGCCTATCTTGAGCACCAACCTGGCTTGGTCCCTTGTAGCTTCCCTTGACTCACAATGACCCACAACTGAGCTATCACAAGAGATCTTTGGTCTTAGTTAAGCTTAAAATGAATACACATTAGCCAAAAGCCAAGCTTAGTACATGTTCATTCGGTTTAACATAACCCTTCACTTTCTCACGGAGGCTAACCCGGACTGATGGCTTTGGTGTAATATTTTGCCCTCCTTCCCCAGTGCTGCAGGAAATTGACCTCAGACTCCTACTTACGTGAAGCCATGACATGCTCCTGTGGTAATTCTCCTCTGTGCCGGCATTGCTCATTCCTTCAGGCTCAATGCTAGGCTCACTCGCACTCCAAGGACTCCCTTCTTCAAAAGAAAACACCGAGAAAGGTTTCAGTGCTCTGTCTCCCCGCAGAGTATGTCAGTAAGTAAAGTTGTCCATGCTTTTGAATCCTAGGGCAGACTACCATGGCCCAGTGGGTTACAGGGCATAGGACTTGGTTGGAGGAATAAGGAATAGGAGCTGTTCCCAGGGCCACCAGCTGAACCGACAATTTCAAAGACATTGACGATCTCTGTTACGGTGGCTTCCATTCTGAGAGATGGGAGCAAAGAAAAAACAAAACAAAACAAAGTCAAGTCCTTGAATTGCTGAGATGAGCCAGTTATAGGTTAATGTGCCCAAATGCATTCCAGACTGACCAGACCTTACAGGTGTAGTTAAGCAGAGACACTAACTGACCTGCAGTGGCCTCAGAGTGTACAGCTGCCTCTACTGTGGCTGTGACCGCAGCTAGTGTGACTGCCCTACCCACTAGGCTTGCGCTCAGACTATTCAAAGACAGCAGCTGTCAAACTGTGGACAGCCCACGTGTTCTCTCTATGGGAAAAGTACAAGGGAAACATCTGCTAGGAGCTCACGGACCCACAAAGCTCTGTCCTCAAGTCTAAAATTTTTTATGGGTTTTTAAAAAAATGCTAAAACATTATCTCTTGCCTGACGACTTTGAATCAACTGCTCAGGGCAAACTATTCAATGTGAACAATTAATGGCAAGAATTTTCCCCAAATTAACCAGTAATAATATTATAGCTTCAGCCCTGTAACAATAGAAGTTGCAGTGTTTTTTTTTTTTTCTGTTGTCCCCTTAAAAACTAAGCTAAATCTTAAGTAATGCATCAGTTAGCTATGTTCAAAGGTGAGGGTGGGTGGATGTAGAAACATTTCCTATTTTAAACCTTCTTTGGTTAGAATATATTCAGCTTCTGTTTAGCCGGATTTGTCAATCATTTATCCGCATTTTACTGCTGACTTGAAACTAGGGACTAAATGGCAGAGAATGAGTTGTGTCTTCCGTGCCTACTTAATCTTTTCCTTGCCTATTAAATGCTAATCAGGGCCCATATTTTGGATTAACATATTTTGGGATCTGAAGTCCCTTTAGGTCCTACAATGATAATCTACAATTCTCCCTCTTTGGTTGCATGTACAGCTCATTCTCATGTATTAATCACGTTTTACAGTTATCTCTTAATTTATCTTTAGAGCTTCCCTGCAGAGTTGGCAAGGAGAAAATAGAATTATTCACACCGGCTATTTGGAGAACACACATTCCTGAGAAATTAAGGGGCTCGCTTAATCCTCTAGTTTCAGCTCTAGAGAATCTTTCCTCACTGATAATTGGGTTTTTAAAAAAACCTTTAAATAGAGACTTTAAAATAGAGAGGGCTTTAGATATCTGTCCCTATGAGAATTTCACCTGACTTCGAAGGCCTTGATCCAAAGTATGGCTACACAAACATCTCCATTTCTAAAAGTGACCTTGTCATGCAAACGTGTACTCTCATGGTACTCTTATCTGTGCTGCTCAAAGTGCAGTCCTTAAAGCACCAGTCGCAGCGGCAGCAGCTTCCCCAGGAAGCTTGTGATAAATGCAGCCTTCTTCTCCCACGCTGATCTACAGAATCGGAATGTGCATTTTTAACAAGCGTTCCAAGCGACATGCGCATGTACGTGCGTGTGTGTGCGTGTGCGAAGTGTGCGTGTGTGTGTGAAGCAGCCTGCTCGAGAGGGTACGGGGTTTTCAGACAGCACGAACTGTGCTCCTCCAGCTCTGCTCCATCTGTGTGCACGTAAGGGAAGGGATTTCAGCTGTTTTGGGACCTTGGTCCCGGCTTCCTACCCCCCACGTCCCTGCACACCCCGCTCCTCTATGTTACCTAGATCAGTGACAGTGTCCCTGCTCTGGGACAGCTGCAGCTCCTCAGCCTCAGACTCTGAGTCCTGCCGTGATAGCTTGCTGCTCTTTAAGCTGCCGACCCGGCGAATGCTGGACAAGGAACCCCCCTTCTTCACCTGGAAACTGCGGGTTCCTTTAATCTGGAGCAGGCGAGTACCTCCTATCCTGATCTTCCTGCTGGGAACTGTATTAAAAGAATAAAATAGGGCTTTTCCCCCCTTAGGTTTCCCCAGCCAAGGTCATTTCCAAGCTCTCCCCAGCTTGTCCCTGACCATCCTCCTCTCTGTCGGCCTGGAAGAGCAGCCTTTCTGCTCAGGGGGCGCCCCACCGTGGCCCCGTCACCAGGCTCGGTCAGGCAGGCGGGAGGCTGGGGCCACCGGGAAGGGCTGGTGCAGCATCTTTCTTGGACACAGTGCTCAGTGGGGCTGGGAACAACCTGCTTTCTTTCTGGCCCAGGGTTCACAAGCATGAAGAGTGTGCCTTGCAGCAGCGGCGGCAGCAGCACCTACAACTGTTAGTACATGTACACCACGTGATGCGGATTCGCAAGCACCACAAACCGTTCGTCTTTAGTTTTCTTTGGAAATGGCATTTACAGAATTCTGCGAGCTGTCCTAGAAAGGCTCTCCTTTTGCAATACCTCACTAGCAGATAAAAATGAGAGGGGTTTCTCTTTCCGGCAGTCAGCAGTGGGTTCTGCCCCGCCCCTCAGCCAAGGGACTAAGGGCTCTGTTTTCAGTGGGGTGCTTGTGGGGAGCATGCATGTGAAGTGGTTCCGTTTTCAGGGCACCTAGTGAATTCAAAGCATCCTCGTCTCAGTCAAAAGGCTGATGAGACGTCGGTCCAAATGTCGCAACACCCTGAGCCAACCTCACAGTGTATGTGTCCCAAGAATGTCATGCATGATTCACCTTCAGTCATCTGGAAGAAAGTCATCATTGCGGGAAATGAAAGGGGAAAAGAAATACGTTGAAAGTTCAGACCTATTTTTTTAAATTAAAACTATCCTTATTTTCCATATATATATTTCTTCTCTCTTTTTCTTTATTTTTTGTCTTGAAGATTTGATGTTGTCAATATTGATTTTGTAAGAGTAGGATGAAGAAAGGGTTCAAGGCTTAAAATTCATTATTAGGAAGGTGTCAGTGTTACGAGCTTACCTGTTAAAAATGTAAACAGGATTTCTTCCTAATTATTTAAGGCACAGCGGTGGGTAATTTTTTGAAGTCCCAATCAGGAAGCTTGCATTTTAGTGGCAAGTTTCTCACCCACAGGAGAGTTAATATGTGGATATGATCAAATTTGCATAACTCTTTAAAGTATTCATTAAATGTATCCTTTCAATGTCAGATCAATGTTATATAAAGGGTCCCTGAAGAATTCCCATTGAACGTTTCCAAAATGAATGCTGGATCTCTAGTTTACTCCTGTGACTGAGAAAGACTAAAATTATCACCTCTCAGTTGGTAAAGGTCTCACAGAATTCCCTGAACAAATCTGGACAGATTTCACGTCTGGAAGAAATTCCTTGCAGCAGAGTTGGGTTAAAATATACAAAAACTACAGATCATAACACTGCATGGTAATTGTAATTAACTATAATTAGAGCATAAAACTCATCCAATTGTATTTCTCCATATTATTTTTAGGTATAACCGAGACTGTGATCCATCTGAAATAGGTTTGAAACAATATAGCTGTCATTTTTAATGGCTACTAAAGTAATTTCATGTTGAAGTAGTTTGAGAAATAGAGAAAGAGATTGAAGTGATTATTCTTAGATTTTTCAGAGGCACATACTAACAATCCTTGCATGAATTTTTTGACATTTTCTACCCTCCAAATGCAGCAAAATAATCCCAAGTTAATGTGATCTGAAAAAGATTTAATGTTGAGAATTTGTTCTGGCGCAAAGGTAATTGGAGATACTTTGCAGCCCTGAAAATTTGGGTTCGTAATTGTGACGCTGGTTATTGACAAGGGACCCAGCTGTGAGAATGCAGAGTGGGCTTCGTAGATGAAGGGAGTGAACTGAGACTGCACAGCACTGAATCAGCCTTCATCTCCATGACCATGTGAGCTGGTAGGAAAGTGAGACGAATTCATCTAACCTGGGTAACGCATATCTCTCTCCCTGTTCTCTTACCCGACACGGTATCCGTTAGCAAGTCCTGCTGCCTGTATGCTTCAGCAGATCATAGGATTTCGAAAACGCTGTCACCTCTTCCATGGACTAAAGCCAATGCCTAAAGTGGCTGCACCTTTGCCTCACTCCAGGTGTATTTTAAATCCATAAATCGCAACACACACCTTACACCACACTAATGCTTGAGCTTTTGAAAACTCTCTGACACATTTAAAATGGAATTAAACTGATGGCCGTATCTACCAGACCTGCTGATCCCTCGCCTCGCTTCCTGTCCTATCTATCTCCTATCACTCTTCCCAAGTCCTTCCACAGTAGCCAGGCTGGGCTTTTGCCCTTCTTCAAAAGCTGCGAGTTCACTCTAGCATCAGGGCCGCGTCCTCTCCGTGGCCTGTTTGGCCGCCTCCTTCCTCAGCTGTCTGCATCGCTGGCTCCTTTGTATAAGGGAGCATCTCCGTCAATGTCAATTATGATCGTCTTTTCCGACCACGTCCCCTCCTGATCCTAGTTTGTTTTTTTCATATTACTTACTGCCACTGGGAAGTCTGGCATTTTGTAACAGTCACTATCTTGGGAATATGTGTAGATATTAGTTTTTAACTGTTGATACAGGTAGAAATAGATGCAGGAAATTTTTCTTGTTCATTGCTGTATTCTGAGAATGTGTCCATTGTGGTGTACACTGGTTATTTAGTAGACAGATGGTGAAAGGTGAGACTAGTCTTGGTGTTTGTATTTTGGGGTGCTGGTTTTAGTTTGTCTTTGGAGTTTGGGTGAACTGATTTGATAGACTCTGCTTGAAGATTTTATTTTGAGTGCTAAGGATTAGCTCACATGAGTTTTTCCTGGGAGAATTTAAATTGTCCTAAGTTTGTTTTGTTTCACAAGTTGACATTTTTAGCTCTTCTAAAAACAGATGGTATGAAAATGTTTAAAAAGTTTTAATAACTGTATTAGCGGGGTTCCTCTTACCACCACTTTCACGTTGGTTTGGGCAGCTGATTTCAGCTGCTCAAATGGGTTGAGAGACATTTCAGAATCTTTGCGAAGACTTTTGCCACCTGATTAAGGACATTTTATGGATCTGTTCTCATTTTATTTATAGTTTCAGTTTCATGTTTTTCACTTATTAAATCACTTTTTTATATCAACATAGCCCTTTGGTGAGGAGGAAAAATGCTAAGCATAGGAAAGTTTGAACATTAAAGCTAGTTTGCAATTGTGAAATTAAAGGTTCTTAAAAATTAATCACATATTTTAAATTTTAAAAATGATGCAGAATTTACTTTGCTCAAGCTTAACTATGTAGGTATTTGGAATTTTCACTCAACTAGTTTAAATAATAATTAACATAACTTTCAGCAAAAACATTGCCTTCTAAATTATAATACCTTTGGGATATGTTTAAAGGACAGAAGTAGTTATTGAAAAATTGTTGACTTGATACTTGTCATACTCAGAAATTCCTCTAGAATTTACTTATCCTTCCTACAAGCTGGCCTCTCTTCCCTCTAAATTCAGTAGAATGTGATATAATGATTATTTGCATTTTGAAAATGTAACAACATTCTGATCTTCAAATATTGAAATTTTTTGCAGTGTGTATACATTCCTTACAGGACTTTATGTATTCTGTGTTTTCTCTGTAGAGGGCTATTCCTTCTCAGAATCATTAGTTCATTAAACATGAACTGTCATTGTCTACAGAACACTAGAAAATATTTCAATATATACACTCAGCTTTGACAAATATGAAGATATTCTAATTGAAATTCTTCATAAAAGCATTGGAAGGCAATGAAATTTAAGAAACAACAAAATCAGACAGTGAAATTGAAGGTTAGAGGAGCCTTTACAAATTAAAATATTGCAATCTTCATAGAATTACATGTGTGGGATTTAATATATATGTTCATGATGTATAAAAATATGAATGAAAACAATTATCATGTGCCTGCTATTTGCCGTTACTAAGTTTATACCTTTCTTGTGCTGTCTTATTTAAAGCTCTAAGCATCACAGTGCAGAAGGTGTTACTAACCCAATTTTATGAAAAATGGTGGTTTGAAAGATAAATAACTTGGACAAGATCAGAGAGCTACTACATGAACCCACATTAAAGGACATACTTTTCATTTTTTATGGTACTGGTGATTGAACCGAGGCCCTTATCACCGAGATACATTCCCAGACTGTTTCATTTTTTATTTCAAGAGAGGGTCTTACTGAGTTATGAAGTTGCCCAGGCTAGGCTCGAACTTATAGTGTTCCTGCTTAGGCCTCCACGAGTGCTGGGATCGCAGGCATGTGCCCCCTGCCATATTGTAACATATTTGAAATGGGGATTTGTCCTATACCTGACGATATCATATGATCACTATAGTGTCAGGCAGCAGGTGTGGTACCGCTTGTGTCTATGTGAACATGTAATGCATTAGTAGCAAAATAAGCAGAATGACTGCCAGTGTCTTTCAGCTCTAGGGAATGAAGTAGCAGCAAGGGGTGGCAGGGTGAGTGAGAAGGTAGGTCTGATGTGTCCAGGGACAGCCTTGGAGGGGACTGAAAGCAGACCGGCGCATACCCAGAAAGTTGGCTTAAGCAACTGGCTTACGCGGCCTTACATCTCCTATAGATCCACCTCAGAAACGAGGCATCACTAACATTCCTACAGCACAGAAGACCCTATCCTACAAAAAACATGAACGGGGACAATTCTGTTGTCAAAGCAACGAATGAATTTGAACTCTGAACTGAAGGTAGCTTAGAAATGCTTCAACCTGTGTATTTCAGATATACTTTTTCCTATTGGCTGCACAAGAATGATTAATAATAGTTTACATAGAATTAAATCTGAAAATCCTTTCTTGATAAGAATAAAACTCAATCAAAGTGATAAAGTGTTGCACAGGAGATGAACTGAGAGTGTTTTTCCTTTCTTATTGATAAAATAATGGTTCATTTTTAAAGCTGATACCATCTTAGGCTCAATGGGATATGGAGAATTGCTGAGCTGGAATTAAGTCCCAGGTTTCTAACTAGTACGATTTCTGACCTCAATGATGCTATAGAGTCAGTACTGTAGGGAACCAACAATTTGGGGTTTTTAAAATTTGTTTGTTTTGTTTTGGTACCAGGAATCAGACTCACGATCTCGCCTTTGCCAGGCAGGCACTGAGCCGCTGAACTATATTCCCGGCCCCTGGAACCAACAATTTGGACACTCAGACCCCTTAGACCAAATATCCTGGGAGAAACCTTGGAATGATCCTTGTGGTTCCATACCTTTCTTCTCCTCCACACCTGCATCTGATTTGAGGGTGTGGCTGCTGCTGTGGAGAGAATCTTTGGAGTCTTCATTCTCATCTAGGACCCCGGCAAAGCTGATCTTCCTTTCATATCTGTGTCGGTCCAGCTCAGGATCCAGACGAAGTCTGCAGCTCTCCAAGTCCTGAAACGCCAGTGAGGAGCCTCTGAGCGCTGGCATCTCTCAGACTGCATGGGCCTGTGGCAAACCACCCTCCCTGCTGGGTTACACACAACTGCACTTACACAGCCAGATGCCTGTCACTGTTGCCAACATTAGACAGCGCCAATGAGAAGCTATTCTTGAATTAGAAAATAAATAAAAGTCTTCCCCCAACTCTTAGCTTTTCCTTTCTACTTTGATGCTTTGTGTTCCAAAAGCATAGACTTTGTCCAAATCTAGAACTAACTTCTTCACCATTTACTTCTATGTTAGTAAAATATCTTTTTAATAATGTCTTCATGCTATGACACAAGTTTATCCTTCTCTTTTACCTCAGTTCTTCACCTATCTAGTGGCTTTCTGAGTTGCCCTGACTTTCTAAGAAATAACTATGGTTGAACAAATTATTTTTTGCTTTAATTACTGTATTTAAAGTTCTGCTTTCTCATTGACATTTGGAATATAACTAGGTTTTTTTTCCATTAAAAACTTCACCTGGAAATCTCCCATTTTGAAGATGGCCTTATGACATTCTGTTAGAAAGTTGATTTCTTGGTAGAAAGTTTGTGTCCTGATTCTCATTCCAAAGTTTCAGATCCTGGAATATTTTTAGCTTCTATGGATCATTAATACATCTTATATTATTCTGTACATTAAGGTAGCTATTTTTTTTATTGTACTAAGATGTTACTGGACTACTAAAACACTTCAAAGATGTATAAGTAACACTGAAGCCAGTGTTTTGTTTAAATTTGAGACTATTCGTTTTGGCTGTATTTATGCTTGATCTGTAGACTCACTGTTTAGGATTTGTGAAAAAATATATTCAGCTCTTAAAAAGAAGGAAATACTATCATATGTGACAGTGCAGATGGATATTTCTTGGGGACATTATATTCAATGAAATAAATCAGTTACATTAAAGACCAATGTGTTATGTGTTATACAAAGCATATAAAAGAGTCAAATTCATAGAACAAAAAAGTGAAGTGTTTTCCAGGGGAGGAGGGGAAGACAAAGCAGGGACTTACTAAATAATGGACATAAAGTTTCAGTCAAGCAAGATGAATATATGCTTGGGAGATCTGTTGTGAGCATTGTATTTATAGTCAACAAGGACGTTTTATACACTTAAAATTTGTTAAGAGGACTCATTTTGTGTTATGTGTTCTTACTACAAAGAATATTTTAAGCATTTCTGTGTTAATAAAGTAGTTCCATGATATTGACTGACTTTTTCCACAGTAAATTATAATGTGGCTTTACTGTATTATCAACAATTATTAGCTTAAATGCAAAAAAACTTATTTTCCTTTTACTTTATAAAAGCCATATGCCAGCACAATACATAAACCTACACTTAACAATGAGAGTATTAGTTTTTTTCTTTTTTTGAGAGTATTAGTTTAAAGAATAAAAGATTTCTTGGATATAATTAAAGGTGATTGAGAAGTAAAACATTTTCTCTTGTTGACTAGATGACTACAGGGCTTATTTTCCTATAATTCTGGCATTTCCTATAATCTGCCATTTGGCTATACAAGTTTTTAAAAAAATAAAATCTTTGACAATATAAGGGATATTGAATTATAGTTTTTTGGGGGGAGGGTGACTGGGAATCGAATTCAGGACCTTGTGCTTGCCAGGCAGGTGCTGTGCTACTGAGCTATATTCCTGACCCTAAATTATAGCTTTGGGGAGTTAAAAGAGAGAATAAAAACAATTGAGTAATTTTTTAAAATCATATGTAGAACAAAATGATGAACAGCAAAAATCTGAAAATTTAAAAGCAGATGTATCCTGTGTTTTTATGCAATCTTCAGTATAATTAAAACATTTATAAGAATAATACTGGTAGAGGCCTACAAGTAAGACATTATAGTATACTGATTTTAAGTACATATGTTGAGAAGCCCCTCTTTGACTTTAGAGAGCAGTCTCAATGCAACAGTGGTAATGGCAATTTAGAAATTTCAAAGGTTGTAGTTAAAATGCAGTTAACTGAAGGGCAGGAGAAGCAATATCCTTTCCCAATATCCAAATGACACAGTTTCACAGTCCAAATGTGGGTATGCTTGACTTGAAAATGTGCCTTTTGCCCATAGATCCTTCCAACTTGAAGACATCCATTTTACGCTTTGAGGTGGAGGGTGCGGGCTTTCTAGATCATTGGAAGACTTAAGGCAGAGATACTACTATGGAGTAATAATGCATTGATTCTTTACCCATCCCTGAACCCAACTCAGGACCAGGGGCTGCCTCACTCACGCCGAGTTTGGTTTCAGAGGCAGGAGAGGCAGTGGAAGCGTGCTTGCGTGGAAGCACACAGATTGCTAGTGCTAACAGTTTTTCTGGGTGAGTAGTGCAGTCCTTGTGTAAAAGGGGGAAAAAGGAAAGACCACCTGGTTCACCCACTGGATGTCACCGGGGATGAAGGAAACATGGGACACTTGTTGCCCATTAGTGAATTAGAAGACAAGGAACATCAGCTCTGAGGTGGGCCCTGGGACCGCGGGCACTGTGGAGACTCCTAGGTCTTGTGTGATAGGTGTAAGCATGGCTACACAAATTAGGTCCTGATGGCCCTGTGGCACAGGAATGCATGTTTGTACATGGACGTGTATCTGCCTGCATGGGGTCAAGTTTTCTGCTCATCTGTATTCCCCAACAAATGCTACACAAATAACAACATATGCTGGGGAATGTTTAGACCCCAAACACCGAAGTATTTCAACCTATACTTTATACGGGAAAACTCATGGGAGCACATTTCTGTCTATACTTATGCACCATGAGTACAAAAATATCTGCCAGTCATTTCTGGGAAACGTTGGCCATCAAACCCCTCATGGTTGGCAGAGAAGGGAACTTAAAGGCATTTAAGTATTCTCAGCACAACAGGTAGTCATCAAACATTGTATGTGGAGGTGCTACCTCTAAGTCATTTCGAAGTCAACTTTGGAGATGTTGTATAGTGCAGAGAGGATATTTTTGTATGTATAAAAACACCTGGGTTGAATTTTTGAATTACGGGATACACTGGGCCACTGGGTGTTTAAGGAGATGGCATATACTGGAAAGCTGGCCACAGGCTGCCCCAAGAAAGCTGATTATTACCACACGTGCTGAACTTACTACAAGAGGCTCAGTGCGGGGTCGGGGCAGGCAAGAAAAGGTCTCTCTGAGGAAGGTGGTGATCTCCAAGAGCAGCTGGCATGCGGCCATCTTCAAGGCAAAGGGGCAGCCACATTTAGAGGGGTTCACAGTACCTAAGGAATGAAAGCATTCTTTCATAAGAGAGGTCAACGACAAACAGAGAGGGGCACAGTTTGATGGATCGAGCAACACACATGTAAAATCAGTTGCATCTGAGAACATTACCAACCCAAGTTCAGTTCAGCTACTCCTTTTAGCATGATCTATGCCATGCGCCTCTGCGTTCCTTCACTTTGTATATCTGCAACCAGTGCGTTAACATTAAAATATCGGATAATCTGAACTAAATTATTTTCCTTGTAGCATTTATAAAGTAACAAAATATAGCTCCAGCTAAGTTAGGAAACTTTTTTAATGACAACAGAAAAAAAAAAAAGGTAGCCTTGCATTCCATCGGACATAGACTATGTATATGACAATGAACTAGACTGGGAACGACTAAAATCTTTTCCTCTATCTTATGACAGGATTCTTAGCTTGATGCTCTAAGGGTAATGACATTCTTCTAGTTGTAGTCTAGCTGTGTCTGTGCAACACCAGCAAGAGAATACATTCTTCCCTGGCCACCTACATCACAGTTTACAAAGCTAGTCTGTTATAGTAAGATGCAGTTGCACAAGAATTGTAGAAATGTTCTTTGTAGCTCTGAAGAACACTAGTCTTTAATTAGTAAGATGTTGTATCCACCAAAAGCCAACTCATGAGTTTTGGCCTAAAAATAAACAATGTCCAAGGTGATACCATGGAGACTTCAAAAATTCCCAGAATTATTTCTCAAATATGTGTCATAACAAATCATGCAGACAACTTAGTATACAGCAAAGAAGACCAAAGCCATTTACTGTTCTGCCTCTCGAAAAAGAAAAAGGTTATCTATTTTGAATGAATCAAGTCATTGAGTAGTCACAATATCGTTACAGGTCAATATTACAAAAACTTCTCTAAAATGTGTCCTAGCTTGTAAGCTTTCTTAATTGAATAGAACGCATATTTCATGATGTCTATCGATATGGGTAAGAAATTATGGACTTCTGAAAATATCTGAACTATTGTTTCCTCCATTACAATATTTTCTCTCCAAAGTTAATAAGCAGTTGGCAACCTTGCCTCTTATTAGGAATGGATAAAACAAGCTCTAGTAGAATTTCCAAACTGAAACGTGCTTGCACTGTATTTAGCTTTTAAATATAAAGATGAACTATGTATTGACTTGTCACTTAAATATACATGTCAATTTTACATTCAGTGGGGGATATATAGTTCTAAATGTTCCCTACATGTGCAACAGTGTTTGAAAATAATTGAACACCAGGTATTCAGTATAAATTTCTGTATCTGCTGTTTTATTCCTAAGGTCATATCACTCAGACTCTAATTACTCTATTAGCCAATGAACTTGGTCTTAGTTTGGTCACTGTCATGATTATATCTGAAGTGTTCTGTTACAGTGAACCAGGATAGAGGTCAGTAGGGCCTCAACAATGATTTGACCCACCAGGTTTAACACAGTGAATGATACTTTTGTGGTCTAGTGGAGATTGGCGCTTACTTTGGCCGATGAAGATTAATCTATTTAATGTTGTCTCAGCTCCCCTGTGTTCTAAAGGGCCCCTGAAAGGTCCAGCATGGCTTGGTGAAGCCTTCTGGCTAGATTGGTTTTATGTCAGACCTTCACTAGTTTTGGTGATTGTTAGATGGTCCACAAGTCTTCCTACAGGTTAAATGCAATTCTGAGTCATTCTGAGATAGTGTTGATTATCTTTGGGGTCAACTTGCATTATTAGGCCAAAATAGTTATATGACAATTTCGTATTTTGTGAACAGCTACGTCAAGAAAATATTTTTTCTGGTTTGATAATGTTTCAGAAGGGAAGGAAGAAAAATAATGGGGAAAAATGAAAAGAAATCCTTGGTGTCAAAGTGGAAAGGAAGATGAAACATATTTTCTTTGATTATTATTTAGTCCTGCCCAATACTATATTCTAGCTATTCTTCTACCTTTCATGGATGTGAGGATACTGTAGATTTAACATCAGTTAACTAAGAACAACCCTTAAAATCAAACCAGGGAACTTGAACACTGAACTAGCAGAGAAGGTTAGAAGGAAGGAGTGTCTCTATCATCATTGTTATGGTTTGTATCTGGATGTCTCCCCAAAGCCTCATGTGGTCATGGGTGGTGGGTTTCTCAGAAGCAGCTGAACCTAGAGTGTGTGACTGGTTCATTGTCTAGCGCTGGGATTGGTGATGTGAGTGCTGCACCCACCCCGGGGCAGGTAGCCTGATTATAGTATAAGGAAGGGAAAGAAGTTTGTTCCTCCCTCCCACCTGCTTCTACTCTTGTTGCTTTTGCTGTCTTATGCTGCCATGAACTGTTGCCCCTGTGCCGCACCACCCTGTCTTGGAGCCAGCTGATTATGGACTGAGCTAAATAAACCCTTCCTTCCTTAATTTTGGGCATCAGGTATATTGTCTCAGCAATGAGCGAAAAGTAACTAAGACAGTCATCATACAAAGACACTAATTCTATAACATGTTTGGAAATTTATACTCATGAAAGGCATATAGACACATGTGTGTGGATATATACATATGTACATGCTTACATGGTACACAGCAAATGTATGCACAAAATGGTAGAGGAGCTGGATGTCAAGGGAATTTCTATGTCTACTCTGCTACCGTAAGTCTAATAAATACAGTACAGCAGACTGTCATGCTGAAAGCGAACTCGGACTATGTGACTATTTTAAGTTCATATTAAATACCGTAGTATGCCCTGATTAAATATGTTAATGATTTGGAAAACACTTCCTGTTCAGTGCTACTTTTTTTTTTTATATCTAAGAACAATAAATCATGACAAGACCACTTCTAGGTCAGTAACTTTTCACAACTGTATTCTCACACAGATGCTCAAAGAGACCCAATGCTAATTTATGTACAATAAGAGTCAGAGGTTAAAGTGGTGGATTTCCCACACGGCCAGCAGCTTTTGGTCCGGGTCTCCCTTCTCCTCCCGCTTTGTGTGGCATTATGCACATGCTTTCTACTCATCCATAGGGAAAAGGGGGGATGATGTGGTGGGAATCATGGGAAGGTGGTAGGAATATGAGAGAGGAAAGAGAAATAGTAAGTGCTCCTCAAGCAGAGGTTCTTACAAGCAGGGGTTCTTGTAGTAAAGGGAGTCTCCTTACTGTCATCTAAAAAGTCTTCCTCCTCATCCTCCTTTCTCAGTCTCCTCTTGGTCTCCTCATCATAAATAAGGCCCAGCAGGTTGGCTGGACTCTCACTCTCCCCGTGGCACAGCTCATTCAACCGCACACCAATTGCCTAACACAAGGGAAAAGAAGGAAACAGCGCAAACACGTTAGGCTCTGGAATAGGCGCGCACATCGCAGAGGGTATCATTGACCAAGGAGGGGGAGCTTCTGCTGGCATAAACCTCTTCCGCATTCAGTCGTATTTAATGGAGGATTTGATTCCAGTAGAAATGAGACAGCAAAGATCCGTAGTGCGTTTCTGATTGAGCTATTCTACGAGAATGTCAGTGTCACGTTAATGAGTGTGTAATGAGCTCGCAGTACAATAATTCTGGTATTGCAATTTTATTTATATCTGCTATTATGGATGGACCTATTGGCTTTTATAGACTTTGTTCCGCCTTTTATGATACCCTATGAGTTAGTCAAAAATGCAAACCTCTCTCTTGGTAGAGTGCCAAACAACTACATTAGGTATATGACTTCATAAATCAGCAGGTTGACAAAAGAGACTTTTACATAGTCCTCATAAAATCAATGCTGTTCTTCTGAGTCACCATGCATGGTTGTATGATTTAGTAAAAGGAATTTTCCTGAAGAAGAGACAAAATACACTATCCCTATGTAGTTCATTTTATACCAAACTATGCAATGCATGTAAAAATGAAAGAGACACAGACCAGGGAGGAGAGCCAGTGAAAAAGCTCAACTGAGCATTGAACTTGGGATTTAACAGTTTGGCTTTCTGTGCATTAGTGACAACAAATTCCAGGTGGCTTTCTTCTTTGTTCCTGTGTCACACTTTTCAAATACTTACACAAGTTACTAAATTTGAGGCATGCAAGAAATTAGACTTAGTCTTGGAAACCAGCACATGTTTGCTACTGGGTACGCAAAATATAACCAGAACTCTTAAGAAAAACCTAAGGTGTTTTTGAATATTTTTGAGTTATGCAAACAAAGAGGTCTCCTTAAATGCTGGAATTAAGTAACAAGGTGCAATTCTGGAAGCTAAAACTGCATCAACAAGAAAGTAGCATAAAAAGATGTCATAGATCCTAAGATTTTATCTGCTAACCTGAGAAATTTTAAGAAAACAAAACAAAATCTAAAAACAAAACCACGACTACCACCACAAAAGACCTTGTCCTGAGGACAAGCCATGTAGTTATGGGTCTGAAGTGATCTGAAAAACTGCATCTTGAGGCTCCAGGGAAATTTCCACATCAATCATCCTGGGTTATTGCAACTAAACAATTTAAATTAAATCCACAGTTCATACAGCTGAAAGTATTGTCAAATATGAATTTGTCTGAGATAATAGTGTTGAAAAAACAATTCAAAGCTCTCGTCTCACCTAGGGCTGGAAAAATGTCTGCAGAATGTTACTTTTTCTTCCTACCATCATCAAATATTTACGAAGTAAGGTAATTTGTAAGGTATTAAACAAAAGTTAAATAAATTGTTGTAGTGCAAGAGAATGCTTGTAGACTGCAAAACCACACACTGAAGTGTCACTGTTTGGTGAGTAGGAAGGTTAAAGAGGCAAGAAACTCATAGCTCTGCAGTTTACAACTGCGATTCAAATCGAGCATGTCTGATCATTGTGTTTTGTACTCTTTCTCTCCCTATTGGGAGACTAACAACACATTGAAATAACACATTAGGAGACTGAAAACACTTCATGAGTTCAGAAGAGATTAAATTCAGTTCACATAGCCATAGGAAGTCTCAGTGCTGTAGACTTAGAGGAACTGGTGTTTGGCTGATGGAAAATGGAGAGCAGACACTCAGGTGAAGGGCGATAAAAGACACATATTCAGGGAAAGGCACAGTGTGTTCAGGGACTGACGAGAAGGTCCTCTGATTGACGTATGCTTTCCTGACAGCAAGTCATGCACTGGAAGGTTGAGAAGGTAGTTAGAACTGAGTGTCCCTTTGGGGGACGTTGTGCTGGCAACCTGCTTTCAAAAATTAATGCTCTACCCTGCTATTGGTGAACGCACCTTAGATGCAAAGGTTCAAGATAAATATTCTTTAGGTGCATTAGGTCATTTGACTTCATCATTCATAATCTTGGAATCATTTGAGCAAAAGTTGTAAAGGCACTGATGCCAGGCTAAACAACTTGAATTTTAACCCAAGAGGAAAGGAAGGGCACGGCAGCATTTTAATTATGCAAGAAACACATTCTGATTTGCACTTCAGCCTGTTAGCTCTGCCAGCAGTCTGGTGAATAAATTGGAGAGGGCAGGTCTGGAGGCTGGTAGAACAGCTTTGAATGTCCTGTTTCAGATAAGCTGTGCCTTGGAGAGATCATCCCACTGGCAGTGCGTGGGATGGATTAGATGAGGGGAGGCAGTGCGGAGGAGAACACACAGGAAAAAAATTCCATCATTCAGACAAGAAGTCAAAAAGATCTGACCTATGGAACACAGTGATGTGGGTGAGGTTGAACCAACAGGGGAAAGAGGTGTGGAATATGCTCAAAAGCTGTCGTGTCAGAAGATGGTGGTACAATTAACAAGAAGAGAAAGCTCAGGGATAGTTGTAGGTTGTTTATTTGGGGAGAATGGTTTTATTCTGGATTGAATTTGGGGCTATTCAGTAAAAGCCTCCAAAATACATTTGGAAATGCAGTTCTGGGATCTGAATAGTGCTAT
>RJWT010015739.1:0-13098 GCA_004365215.1 Cuniculus paca | reverse complement strand
CACTTTTTAAATTTCCTTTTTATTTGTTGCTTCTGTCCCAAACCTCCAGACTTTTTATTATCTCCCACCAGTCTTTGCTCCCCATACTGATTTAGTACTACCTATAGGTTTAATTCACTTGCTGTTTATCTCTCTGGCCTCCATCACTAATGAAGATGCTAAGTAAGGCTTGACAGATCCGCTACTGAATATATTTTTCCAGGAAAATTCTAGTTTGCTTTGGGATTCACAATCCTATTTTCAACAAAAAAATTTCTCTGTTGATCTGAATCTGGCATGAAAACCAGAATTTATAAATCTTTATTTTAATTATTTTACTATTTAATCTTTATTTTTTGATTTTAAAAATCGGGGTTATTTTAGATAAGTGTAAAGATTTATTGATCTCAATTCTGGTTAGAACATTTTGCAGTGTATTTTTTGGAAGATTTTAGGCCATCACTTCACAGACATTACTATTTTCTACTCTGCAAAAATTATACACAAATAACAATATTTTGCAAGCTTCCAGTTATGCTATGATAATTTGATTTCTTGAGGTACTTTTGTGATTATTTCAGGAGAAAGCTTTTCTTGACTCATCTCAAGTCCTATACATCATTTCCATTTATTGCTCTTATTTTCATTCAATTAGACGATTCCTGGGTCTTGTCTTATTTTGTTTCTGGTATTGGACATTGAACCCAGGACCACTGCACTGAGCTACATCCCTAATTTTTTTGATTATATATTTGTTGATGGTTATATTTGGTTTGTAACTGTAGCAGAAAGTTGTTCTTGGACCTTCTCTATCCGTTTTCCATCACAGGCTCCATTTGTTTCTATTCTGTCACAGAGTGCTGGACCAACCAAGCTAAACTTGCGGAAGTAGTGTGTGCAGCCTGGTTTGGTGGCTCTTAGCAGAGTACCTACCTTCTTCCTAAGAAAGAGTGTAAAGAGGCAGAGAGAGGAACTGGAAATGGAAGGTGAAATTCCTTGAAAGGAGTCAGAGTGTCTTGTGAAAGGCAAGAATTGAGCCTAAGTTCTGAGGTCCACGGAGTAAGTCTTTAGAGAGTGAATGACGCAGGTCCTTACAGTTGTCCAGGTATGGGGTATGAGTCTGGGTACATTCCCACAGCAGAGAAGGGGAGGCAGTGAGACCATGACCGGGGAACCGGGAGAGAGGGGCCACTTTGTAAATAGCCTGTGCTTTAAGATTCTGCTGAAGGAAATGTCTCCTGTTTTGTGTGGGATTTGTGGGAGAAACATGCCCAGAGCTGGCCTTTTACAAGGCAAGCAAGACAGGAACAAGAGAAAGAGACAAGATTTCTTAAGGGATCAAGACTGAAGAACATTCTTAGTAGCAGCCAGTTGAGATACTGGCTTACCTTCAGGGACCTGCAGTTAAGACATCTTCAAATGATCCTGAACACAGGAGGAAATTCTTGAACAGTTGGGCCTTACGCATCTTTCACACCCAAAGGACTCCATGGCCTTGTTTTCACGAATGCTGATCAAGTGAGCTGTATTTCATCCCTTCTCTGCTTCCCAACTGCAACCTTGGGAGTATGAGAAAGAAAAGCAGCAGAGCTGGGACTAGGGGAAGAGTAAAGAGACTAAGAAATAAACAGAAACTCGGGATGTTGTAATAGAACTCAGTGACCACGGACATTAGATTTAAAGCAGAGCTGAGGAAGTTCTATGGAACAGGTTAACTTTAAATGAACTTTAGAGTTTTGATTAGTATCATGGACTGGACATTTTAATTTTTGAAAGAGGTTTTTTGTTGTTGTTGTTAACTAAAAGTCACACAAGGACTTTTGTTATCTGAGAGATTAGAAAAGTCTTGAAGTCAGTCTACATTTTCCCTAAAGGGCAGAGAAAAATCATTCTCACAAGAATAAGCCTGAATGAGGACTATGGTCAAGAATTTTTTTATATATCTTCTTTAATTCTACTTTTTCAACCTAGCATTTGCTTTTTTGCTTTTAGAGATTATTAGGAATATACAGTTCAGTGGTAAAACTTTCTTTTAGCAAAACAGTTCAGAGTAATATCCTTGGAGTTAGCATATTTAACCTTTATTTGCTATCTTCTTTTCGTCTTTTTGATCTGTGTAAATTAAGCCCAAATCTAGGTGTAGAGAAATTCAGTAGGAAATGTAAACATCAAGAGAAGGGAACAGCATGATGAAGGATGTGAGATCCATGCTCTCTGAGGAATAGATAGAAAGGCAAGGGGCTTATTTGTCCTACAAAAGGACAGATACAAGGAAAATGTGGTACTTATCTTCATATACTGTGGAAAAGACTCAATTTAATTCTATGTCTTCACAGCATTCTAGGGAAGGAGATTTTCTGGCATCCTATATTACAACCTTAATATGTTCAGAGCTGATTTTAAATACAGAAACTTCATATTCCTAGCAAAGTAAGCTACTCTGTGTCATTTGCCTGCAAAGACAGAGTGGCTAAATTCAAAGGAGACTGGGGTGGGCCCCCACTTCGGGAAGTATCTAGAATTTCTTAATCTCAATTTTCCTTGCAGTGGTGGGATTCTAACTGTTGATGGCATGTCCTTGAGGAGTCACTGGTCAGGGGCCTCAGCTTATCCCTTCTGCCATTAACAATGTCATTTGCTGATTAGGCACCTACACACTCAGAGATAGCTCCACTGGTAATGTGTTTTTACATCCAAGAACAATATGGCTACTGTCCTTACTGCGGTTGTGCGGCTGGGTTTTGTTTTCCTTTCTGGAAGCAAATGGAAACAAAATAGAAGGTGAATGTGATATCTATCACAAAAATAGAAAGTTAAGCAACATCTGTGCACCTGTGATAACTAAAGCCTTAGATCAATATTTGAAGTGTTTTGTTTCACTTTAATTTTTTTTTTATTTTTCCAAAGCATTTCTACAACCAAAATGACTAAACACCCTGAAATGAATTTTCTGTATAAAAATACATATGCTTTATTATCATAAATGAGTAAAGAAATACACAAATATTCACCTCCTCAGCTAATGGTTCCCCAAGGTGGTACATCCTGAGAGTTGTATTTGATCACAGGGAAATATATATATAGATAGATAGATATAGATATATCTATCTTTGGAGGTCTGGTGCCCACATCGGAATTTTGGTAATCTTCTTCTTCTGGTATTTAGAGTAGGAGTTTATCAGTCATTGTAGAGATGCGACCTTTTCTCTTGCAGCAGAAATGGGTCTTATAAGATTCACTTGTCTGTAGTTTCAAAAATGCTATTGTTTTTGCTACAGTAAAAATGAAGACCATTCTACATTTCTGTATACCTAACATCTTTTTTCTGTGGTCTGTTTTATACCAAAACTTTCAAAAAGTTGTCTATCTCCATTGTCTTTGATTCCTTCCACCCTGTTCTTTTTGAACTCATTCTTCTTGGAGATCTCAAACATTCTTACAATTTTAAACGAGTTCATCCCCTGTTTTTATTCTCATCTTGAGTCTTTCTGCTGTCAAAACTAGAGATCAAAACCATTGACAATTGATGGTTCTGGGAGGAAATCTAAGTTGATGTTAACTGTTTACAGAAACTGTATATGGGTTACTAGAAAGGTGAAGATGAAATCCTCAGGTAGTATATCATGACCTCATGAGTCTCAGCACTGAAGTGAAATTGTAAACATCAATCAAATCTTGAGATTAGGGTCAGGAACACAGAAGTCAGTAAAAGACTTTGCAAAACAGAAGTGAGATGTCAGTTTCCAGACACACACTGGCATGAACCTAAGGAAGCCATCTGGTGTTTTCAGTACCTATTTGTACCTGAGAGTCCTTGTATCTGCATGTTCCTTGAGTTGCTTTCTTCTCCAATAATTTCTTTCCCCCATAAGGGTTTAAATGGGCTACCATGAAAAAGAAAAAAAGTAGATTTCTATACAATATATTATAATAATTCTAAACATCATATAAATGTTGTTTCCCCACTGACAGTCAATCTAGCTTTGCTATAGTTAGAAGTCTATAAGCACATTGAGCTTTCCTGAATCTTTGGAATGAATTATTGATGATTGTGAATTTTCTCACACCATAGCCAACCTGAGCTCCACACCTGCTGTTTTATGAGAATAAATGGGGTCTGTTTATTATGCATCTATTAGGAAAATCATGATTTCCCACTGTTCAGAGCTGTGAACAGAATGATTTAGCAACATGGTGGTCAGTTTTCAATAACCCTTGGGTTGTTAGATACTAAAAAAAACCCTGCATTCTTTCTTCCATGACACATCAGGCATTTGCTGAAAAGGAAGTGGAATGCAGTAACACATGGCCACATGCATGTAGGTGATGAATCATGTGAACATACACATTTTCTCAGCTATTGGCATTGAAATGGAACAAGATGGACTTTATTGCATGCATTCCCTGAGTATGTGTAGTATGTGTAGTATGTGTCTGGCACCAATCATTAATATAGTTGCAGACATAGATCTCATTAGAAGGATGGAACCAATAATATTTCAATCTGGAATAATTAAATATTGCCTTTTGTGGAGAAAGTACACCAACAGGTCGTAATCTAAGCAATTAGCCCTAACTGAAGGTCTCAGAAATGCACAACCACCACCAGTACCTAGGGAAGTAGAATTCCTGTAATAGATTCTGCTACTTTGAACTTGAGCTAGGGCATTTGTTTATTTTCTTGGCTGTAAGACTGATTCACCTGCATTCTGCCTACCAGGTGTCCAGATACTTCATAGACAAACTGTAGAAGTAGTTAGAGTCCTAGGCAAGCAGGGACACTGAAACATTTGAACAATTCCACTTTTAAAAAGTTCTTGAATTTTGTAACAACAGGCATCTAAGAAAGGAATTCTATTTGAATTTTAGCACATGCAAGAATGTATATATTTTATGCTTTAGTGGCTTTTTAAAATAATATAAATGAAGAAAGAAGTGCCATGATGTTTTCACAATTTAGAGCCTCGAAGGGTCTTTAGCTGACCTTGTTCACCACTGAAATTGAAGCAACACCCCTCTGAAACTGCACTGGTGACCCATCCTGTGTGCTAGCCCAGCGGTGCCTTAGTGACCCAGGAGGTAATTAGTCTGAACCCAGAAGGATGGCTGGATTCTCCTTATCTCTGTGTGAGCTTGCAGCACGACAAATGTTATTAATGGTCGTAAAATTATCTGATCCCTTTTTAACTCCAGCCTTAGCATTTGTCTCTCTGACCTCCCATGGCAGTTATTCCCACAGGCTGACCAATATGCTGGGTGAAGATGAATTCTTTTTTATTGGTTTGAAATTTATTGCCCGTTAATTTCATTGATCAAAGGGAATAAAAGATCAAAGAAAGGGTAGCCCATTACATGAAGATACAAATCATTATTACTTTCTTTAATATTTTTGACATTAACATTAATCACTATGAATTATGGTAGTGTTCCTTTGGATGTAATATGCAACTTCAAACACATTTCATTTTAACACCACATTATTGCTCACCACATTATTTAAGCCAGTTTTTTTTAACACAGGTTTTTTTTTTTCTCGTTTGCAACCAAAGAGTTGGGGAGAGCATCTTGTTTGTATCTCTGGAGGTTGTGATCACACGGCTGTGTACCTGTCTCTGCTTTTGTAGCAAAATACTTAATATTTAATAGATGTGACTGAGCTGTGTTCTTTCTTCAATAAACTACATCGACTGGAATGGTATATAAATATTCAGGATCCGTGGAATCAAAGACAAATTTGATATTTTGGGGGAACTTGCAATGACAAATAATAATATGATTATGTACTTGATTTGAAAATGTATATGAAAAGGTAGAGAGATGCCTTTGATGTTTCTATAAAGACATATATTTTCTAGCTGGATGACTATTTTCCAAGATAATTTTGTAGAGACTTTTAGCGCTATGTAGAAAAAGGTTCAGCTATGTAAATACATTTGGGAACTTGGTTGGAAGCAATTTGTTATGTTTTTCTTTTCTTCTCTGATTATTTACAACCAATAGGATTTATTTTTATAGGTCTGTTGTTTAGCCAGATTTATCCTTATCTCTAAATGTCTGCACTGTGTTGTCAGTTATGACCTCATAAAAGTAAATATTTGAGAGCTTGAGAGATTTTAGGGAATATCTTCTTCACCTCCTTTTACAGATGGAATTATGAAGCCAAACAGATATCAAAGATTTGTCCAAGGGCTTCTCTATGACCAGTGACACCACAGATTCAGAAACTGTGCATTTTTGACTTCTACTTTATTAATATCTAAAATAAGACTCGTTTACTCTCTAGCTGAACTGCTTCTAAATCATACTGATGACTTTCAGAAAATTGAGATTGCAGGTTTATTTGCTTAAGTTTAACACTAGAGGTCCTTATCCATCAAATGTCACATTTAATTCAATAATCCTTTAGTAAGCACCTACAATATGATAGGTCTTGTGTGGATATTGGAAATAACACAATGCTTGAAAAGATATCTTTCGAACTCAAAGTCCATTGAGGTAGGTAGACGCACATAAAGATAAATTGTAATATAGCATACAGTCTAAAAACTACATGTAGTTTACAAATAGTGTCAAGGGAGCAGAGCATTCATCTGGAAAAGTCCAGAAACTATTTCAAGGACAAGGCAACTTTTGTCTCTGTGAGGTATTTAAAAAAAAAAAAGGGCATTTTCTTGAAAGAAAACGCATTCAAGGTAGAAATGAAAATCTGAATGTGCAAATGGTCAGACCTGTGAAAAACAACAGCGTGTTCAGGACTCTTGTTTATGCTGAAGGCTCAGAAATGAGTGGGCCGATGGTGGGGGACAGGGCTGAAGAGTGAGGTCTTGCCTAACTCTCACACAGTCTGTCTACAGAAATTGGCAGTAAGGAGCCAGTGAAGTCTTGATGCCCATTGTCTGATTCGTGTTTTAGAAAGATTGTTTTTAGAGCCATAAAGAAGACAGTAGATGGGGCAGATGGGGCACCAATTATGGGGCCATTGCATTTGGCCCAGTACAAGTGGCAAGGGCCTGAATGATGATGTAGCATGATGGTCTAGCAGAGAGGATTTGGCCAATTGAAGAGCTATCTCATAGAGAAAATAAAAAGGCTCTACTAGAGATGGAAGGATCAAGTATGAATTCCAGGGATTTGTCTTAAGTGAAAAGGATACTGATCAAAAGTTTCTTTGAAGTGGAGAAACATTTTAAGAAAAGGAGCTCATTTTTGAATGTGCTGAGTAACAGCCTGTATCCGTGTGGTCACTGGGACTCAGTGAAATGCACAATTGTTGTGTCCTGATAAGAAATTTGGGTTGGCAACATTGGGTACAGAATACTCGTGTGTGCATTTGTGTGTTTAAGACCATGGAATCATGGGCATTCAGAAAGTACCACAGTGTTAGCTGAAAAGTACCGTAACACAAGTGAAACATTGAGTGCCACCAAGATTTCCATGGTGCATAAAGAAAGAGCCACTGGTGTTGAGAGCTGCTAAAGAATGGAAAACCAGAAGCTGACATCTCAGATGATGAGGGTGTAACATTTCTGCAGGTGTTCATTAGAACCAGAAGCCTCAGGTTCAGATGCATCTTAAATATTCCATTTTATTCATCCCTCAGCAGACTATAGGTGTCTTCAACAGAAGCAGCTCCTAATGCATGGGCAAGAGAAGTGTTAGATGGAGCCAAGTGTAGACAATTCTTTATCACAAAGTGATGGTGTCCATTGAGACTCCTGGGGTCAAAGAATGGGCTCAAGGGAGCTAGTGCTCAGATTTGAGCACTGACAGAGAGATGGGAAACAGACATTGAAATGAAGGGGAGTATAATGGAAGAAGAATGTTCCTGAAAGACTTGGAAGCAACAGCACAGATGAAAGGCAGCCTTGACAAGGCAGAGAGAGACAGTATTTTAGACTGCAGGGAAGGCCAAGATGGGTATAGACATATTCGCTGGGGAATTGTGAGAGGAGGATGGGACCTAGTTAGCCTTGTTATGAATCTAGATCCTCACTTAATAGCTGTGTGAACTTGGGCAAGCTTTATAATCTCTCTGCTCTTCAGTTTCCTCATCTGAAAAAAGTGATGAGAATAATCACCTAAACCTAATTGAATCGTAGGGATTAAAGGAGATGGCACCTATGAAATTCTCAGTAATGTACCTAGTGCATGGTAAGTGCTCAAAATTGGAGGCTATCATTAAAGACTGGTTGAAGAACTCCTGCATTCCTGAGCCTTAACTGAGTATAAAATAGTCCCTCTTCTAGGTAAAGCTTTTCTCCATTCCTTTCTCCTTCCTGCAATTTGTAGCCCTACTCTGGCACCTTCCTCAGCCTGTGCTGTGCTGGTTATTTAGAGTTAAGCATCAATTTATTATTAATGGCATCATGATCTCCTATGCCTAAGTCAGTACATGGTTCAAAGGAAAAGCATGGCAATCTATCATTATCAACTCGTCATTTTCTGTCCATTTCATTTACTCAGTTGGTTTGCATTAAGCGACCTCAAGCCAGGCACAGGGTGTTATAGTGCTAAGACAGACCTGTTCATCCTTGGAAACCACACAGAATCCTGCATCTGCAGGCAAGCCAACAGGGCTATTTGCTCAAACTATAAGTTCTGAGCACAGGGAATCCAATCTATACTTTATGAGATTGAGGGTTGCTTGATTCTCTATTTGTTCCTGAGGAGAATTAGTAATAGCAGGGGACCCTGAAGTGGAGATACTAAAACGTACTAATTTTCTCTGATCACTTTCTCCTAGAGGAAAAAAATCAATTGTCTCCTACATGATGCTCCACTACCGTATCTTTCTTCATACAATCCCAAAATTTGTCAAGGTTCCTGAAAACATAGTGATACAGCCATTCACAGTCTCGCTGCTTAGCATACAGAACAAAATGTTAAGGAATTAAGAACTCACTAAAATAAAAGGCAAAATGGTCACCTTCCCAGTCCTAGTCCTATGAGCACAGCCATGTGTGAATCCTTGTCACTTCTCCCCATGTCCAGATTCACAGGAACAAACACTCTGAGAGGTGAAATGAGATTTTTTTTTCAAAAATTTCGTTTATTTCTAGGTTAAAAAAAAAAAGCTTGTGATATATTAGTCCATTTAAAACCCATTAAAGATCTACTTGCTTTGATTAAATGGCACCATTTTAAAGGTTAATCAGTGTCATTTTTTATATTTAAAACTTAAAGGTACAGTGCTTCTTACTTACTGAAAATTGCCATCAAAAGTGGAATGGGAACAGTCATTGAAATGCATGCCTACTTAAAGAGTGGAATAAATACAGTGTGAATCATTTATTGGTCAGATCCTATGGGTCAGTACACTACTAATAATATGCATTTTTCTTACTTCCAGCAACTGCAAGGTCACTGTGAGCGTTCACGTTTACAGTTTTTTTCCATGCATCTCTATACCAAGCAGACTGAAGAAAGTGCCTTCTGTCTGCATTTTGATTTCTAGCAAACCGTGTTGGTAGAACTCTTGCAAAGTGGAAAACTGTTTTCTAAGCTCATGGGGAAGTACATTGTTTTTGTTTATGTAGGCTTTGTTGAAATTTGTTATATTCTGTTTCATACCTTAATTTTTATATTGCATCATCTCCTTGTAAGCAACATTGAAACATCACAAAGTTAATAACATCTTTGACCTTCACCTATCATCTGAGTTCTTTCCAAGCTAGTGTAAGTAAATATATAAATAATTTTTTTAAAATATAAAGGTACATATTACAGATAATTCATCTGTACTTTGTACTTTTTCGCCCTCTGGTACATTCTAAATGTTTTGTTTCACTTTCATGGTTTATAATGTGAGATTTCCAGAAGAAGGTCCAAATTAGTCTTGGAAACACTGAAAAGAAACTTTTCAAATGTAGATCAATTATGAGCAGGTGTTAGAAGATAAATCCTGCAACTATTTAAATGAGCTTCTTGATTTTATTAGGTGATAGAGAGGTTTGCTTATGTTTTCTTTTGAGATTTCCACAATCTTGCCTGAGATTCTCTTTAGAAGAGGATGTTTCCTCATTGTTTTTTACATGGTTCACAATTTTTTGGCTGATTACTATCATTATATTTAAATATGAGAATTAATTGTGTGATAGCGTTCCTTGTGTTATTTGCTGGCTTCTGCTGTTCAGAAAACTACTACCCCAGAGAACTCCTGCGTCTTTTGAAATCACACGCCCATCCCCCGTGTTGAATAACACACCCAGTGCTTTATCACTGGAGGAAGAAGAAAGACCCTATAGCAAAAAACCTGTATACAGCGTGCTCTCTTTGTGTGAAACATATTGAAGAAGAAATAGCACGTTGATATTGCTATGCCTAGTGACTTTGCCACAGATAGAAGAATTCAATAAGAAATTTAAAAAAATTTAGATGAATTTAATCTGTACTCATGAATAATTATTTGGCTATGATTCCCTTGTTTACCAAGTAATTATGGTTTTAAAATCTGTTTGGGTTAGCATTTAGCATTCCTCCATCCAAGGGAATCATAACATTGATGGAATATCTATCAGCCTATTCTTATGAGCTAAAGTAATTAAAAAAATTCTTTATTATTCTCTGTATGATAGTAACCTATAATAAATTTGGAATGAGTTGTTCAAATATTGACTATCAAAGCAATGTCCTTTTGCTTTTCTGAATAAGGGGTGGGGGCAGAATTTAAAGAGTTCTGGAAGAATTTAGTGTGACTTACAATTTCAGGATCAGTATGCATTGGAAGAAAATGTGTAGGAGATTTGTGATATTGCACATACATAACCAGCTACAAAATCCTATGCAGCATGGCACCAAAATTAAGTATAACCACAGAAATGAACTTAGAAACTGAACTACAGAGAAGCAAAGCCTTAAGAGTCTTATATAATTTTGTTCTGGTTGCACTGAATCAGGGAATCTATCCTTTTAGAATGCTCCCTCTCTCTTTATTCCGTGCAGTGAGTGACAGTTTACAAAATTATTGCTGCTAAGCAAAATTCCTGTTGGTGTTACTTTTTATTTTGAGTTCCTTTCCAAATTAAGTATACTTCTATAAGAAAATAATAATAATAAAAATCCTCACAAAAATGAAAGTGTTGAACAAGATGGCAGGTCTCACATAATTGTAAGATAGCTATTTATTCTAATAAAGATGTTTTGACTTGTTTTCCTTGAAAAATATCATCACTTTTATTTAAAATTTGCAAGTGGGTCCCTTAGAGCTGAGATGGGGGTTCTTAACAGGTACAGGGAGAACAGTGTACTTTTTTGTTGTTTAAGAGCCACAACGATGAAAACTACATAATTACATAGTAACTGTTGACCTTGTAATTACACTATAAGTACCTGTAGTGACAAGATAAATGCATGGTTATTTCAGTCTCCGAAGCTATAGGGCTATCATGTGACCCTAACAATGTAAACTACATAGTGATTTATTTAGAGTAAATAGTGCTTACCACGAGTAATATGGACCCATGTGCTTTGCTTGCTACACAGATCCATAGACACATGGAAAATTAATGCCCTCTAGGTACTTTTATTAAAATGACACACAAGCCATGTGTATGTTCGTGGCTGGGATGATTTAAGTTACTTATGAAATGCTTGAAGTTTTCATCACTGCTTTTAGTTCTAAATTTCTTAGTTTTTCCATAACTGATGTTGCAAGTGACCTATTTTTACTGGTAATTATTTTCCTTACAATAATATGTAATGATGGTTTATTAACTGGGATTTCTCTTGTCTTTACAGTTTTTCTTCACTTTAAGTAGGAGTCCTTTTGCACACACTGCACCTATACATCAAACTCTACTTTATTAACAAGTTGTTAAAGTGAAAATCTTTATATCAGTTTGCAGTGGAATTAGAAAGATTTTCTAAAACAAAAAATGATTTTGTAATATAAACACTAATGCCAGCTATTAACAATTATCGAATGCTTATTATACTCTACCACACTATGAAAGTTACCCTTAACTTTGCCATGTGTACTTAAAATTTGGATTTCAGTAAACGGAGTGGCCTAGTGACAATTTGATTATAACTCAGAAATTGAGGAAATTCTGTTGTAGTCATTGACTCCTTCTAAAATATTTTTTCATCCTCTGCTGGGACGGAGCCTACACTAGCTGGTTTTAGAATCTAATAGTCTTTCTAATATGAGAGAAAAAATCTAGCAATTTATGTCAATCTGTTTTGTCAAAATAATACCAGGCTCAGGATACACTGGGAGCAAACTAAAGTTGTCCAGCCGTGAGGGCAAAGGTGGGATTGTGAAGGAGGAGGAGAGTGTTACCTGTTGAGGGCACAGCATGTACAAATGGCCAGAGAAGAAGGAAAACACAGGAGATTCAAAGCCTGCATAGCTAGGACGCAGAGCTTGAGGTTGCGGCCACACGGCTTTACGTGGCTGCTGCTCCTTGAGCAGCCTTATGGTGGTCAAGGGGAGAGAAAAGCTGCCCTCTGCCCTCCTGAGGGTTTGATGACAAAGTATTAAACTGACAGCAGGCAGATTGACAGGAGAAAAGCTATATTGGATTGCATACATAGGCATGGGAGTCTCACAAAAGGTGAGTCCTGAAGACAGGTCAGACGGGTGGAATTTATGCAGCACCCTGAGCTCCGGGCTTGTGAGTGCTGGTCTTAACAAAGCCATGTAAGACAAAAGGAAGGGATCCTGTGGTAAATACAGGTTGTGTGGCTATGCGCATCAAGAGCCTCTCAAATGATGAAAGTGGTCTTGCAGCAGCGCTCAGAGGAGTAAGGGACAGTGTGTGGCCACATCTATGTGGGCATGCTGTTAACCCCCTGTGCCCTCTCCTCTGACACCTGTTAATCCTCCGTGCTGGTGAGATTCTCAGGGAAGTCATTCCTGATGATTGAGTTCCTTTTGGAGGTTCTGTCTTCAGACAGAGAAGGTGAGTGGAGAAAAAAGCTTCTCCTTCATTTGCTGTTTCCTGGGTGCCTCCCTTTGAAGTAATTCACAGACCAAAGTGGCAGGTTCAGGATGAGTGTGTGTGTGTGTGTGTGTGTGTGTGTGTGTGTATGGTGTGTTCCTGCTCTCCTTTAGTAGGAAGTTTGCACTGCACTCTGGTCAGTGAAGACTCACTGAAGAATGGACACAGAAGAATGAGA
>RJWT010015738.1:0-20249 GCA_004365215.1 Cuniculus paca | reverse complement strand
GGATATAGCTGGCATGACTCAGCACCCTGTCAATCATGTTGTCATTCATGGTCTGGAAGACCTAATGAGTGACCGCCCTAGCCTAGGCAATATTTTATATTCTTAAACACAAAGCCATCGAGCACTGGTGCCATTTTCCCTTCTGCTAGCCTGAACCTGCTCACTCTGAGGATCCTTTTGCCTGGTTAAAACTTAGCTGCAGTTTCCTTAATGTCACATGCCACATCCAATACTTTGTTCCTTGTGGAGAAGAACCTAGAAACGTGTGTGAAGCCGTCCCCTGCAGGAACCCCTCTGCCCCCAAGGCTTACACTGTCTACTGTTTTGAGAAACGCATTGATTTTTCTTTTAAAGCTTTTGTTCATTTGTGGGATTCCCATCCCACCAAGAAAAAAATAAATAAATAAATAGGTTAAAGGATTGTCTCCAAGGCGTGTACCTGGTGGGTTGGGTTTTACACGGTGAGAACCCAGTGTCCACCAAGCATGTGCAGTTGTCCTCCCTGAGCGGGTGTAGAAGCAGCTCCTGGAAGTGAGTTGTAAGTATAAAATATGGCCCCTTCCCTGTTTCCACTCCCCCAGGACCTCAGTGATCCTTGAACGCATCCAAGTAAGAGAATCACTGAGCTAGATGCTGAAGAACACCTGTGACGTCATACCGGGAGCTTCCCGAGTCTCTGAAGGAAGCAGAGCGGCTTTGGGGGAGCGTCCTGCTTGGGCAGCTGTCTAGAGAAGTCAGCAAAGCTCAGGAGACCAAGCATGGTTAAAATCAGTGGTGTCTATTTGAAGGACAAATATGAATTTAAAATAAGAAGATGAATTCTCCCTGCTTAAAATGAAGGAAGAATTTACCTTGCCCTCCTCTTTCTCAAAGGTTTTTACCTTAGAAAACTGGGAATTGCACATACTTTCTCTTCGCTTTGGAAAGCCTGTGAATCATTTTGAAAAGCATATAGGCCTTTTGTTTGCTTTGTGACCTAGGAATGTCTTTCTCTAGGACCTGAGGGCCACCTCTTTGAAATGTAATCCCAAAGGAACAAATGCCTCCCTCCTAGTTTTGTTGGAAGGTAGAAGCCTGATTTAGGTAGAACTTGTTTCATGTTGCAACACTCTCTCAGGTAGTAAAGATAGCAGTTTAAAATGGTTTGAACTCATAAGGGTAAACATGGTGTTATCTCCCTAGCATAAAGAACTGAAAGAGTTAATGGGATCCAAAATGTACAATAGATATTGTGAAGGCGATAGGGGAGGAAACATCTAAAAAGGAAAAGCGGTAATCATTGTTAATTTCCTATTATCTTGTTTTGAATTCCTGTTATCTTTTTCATTGTTTTGTTAGGTTTGGTTTTATTCTGTCATGTTTTGTTTGATTTTATTATGTCTGATGGTATGGGCAGCTTTTGAAGACAAAAAGAGGCATTATGGTAACCACTGTTAATTTCCTATTATCAGATTTTGAAGTCCCATAACGCTTCCATTGTTTTGTTTTGATTGGTTTTATTCTGTTTTTTTTTTTTTTTTTTTTTTTTTTTTTTTTTTTGTTATGCCTGATGATATGGACAGCTATTTTGAAGAAAACAAGAGACATTATGGTAGCCATTGTTGATTTCCTATTATCTTGATTTGAAATCCTGTATCACTTTCATTGTTCTGTTTTGATTGGCTTTATTCTCTTTTATTTTGTTCAGTTTCATTCTCTTTTAAAAAAAAAGATAGCAGTTTACTTTTTATTTGGATTAAGACAGCTAACTGAGCTGGTGACCCTAATAATCAGGTGAAGCCAGGGTAAGCAGTGGGACAAATTCACTTACTTGAAGACTAGGTATTGTTTATCTTGAGAACGCACATGCAATGGGCTGCATCTGGTTAGCTATATGAAAGGGACTCACTCTTTGCTCTTTCTGTAACCTCTGATGAACCATCTATGGTGTGCATCACATTACTACTTATTCAGCAATAGTGTTTTCTGTTTCCACCACCATTGTGGAGAGATTTTCTGCATGGGAGAAGATTTTGTTTTTTTATTATATTTCCTCAACACCAAACTGTTTTAGTAATAAGTTGTTAAGTTATTTGTAACCTCTTCCTTCCTCTGTTCCTTCCTTCTTTCTTGCCTTCTTCTTTTCTCCCCTCCTTCTCTCCATTCTTCCTTCCCTCTCTTCTTCTCCCTTTCCCTTCCCTTTCCTTCCTTTCCCTTCCCTTCACGTCCCTTCCCTTTGCTTCCCTTCTTCTTCTTTCCTTCTTTCCTTCTCTAGATACCTTACATCTTTTGTCTTATTCTTTCTTTTCTCTAAGTTGGTATCTAAATCTATTCCTCCTTAATCAAATTATCCTGTAAAGAAGGCATAGAAGATTTTGTGAGCAGATGTGGGTCATAGGTGTTCTGGAGAAAGGTGACAGCATGGACCTAAACAATTAAAACACAAGTTTAAACTCAAGTTTGTTTTTCTTTCAGTGATGAAGTTTTAGGAATTGGCCCTCTGGTGTCCAACCTGGTATCCAATCTTGTGAGGTTAGAACAAAGGAAGCTTCTGATTCACAAAGATATGTATTTATTTGAGGAGACTAGAAAATGTAAAAAAAAATATATATATATATATATATGGTTTTAATTCAGGAAATTATTAGGTCAGCAACTATAAGAGGTCATTAATTATATTATAGCATATCATATAATATAAACCATCAACTATGTGTGTATGACTATATGTAGATTTATATACCTTTATCTGTCAACTGTCAAGCTATATGCCAGGAGTCATTTTATTTGTCCTTTTTAGGATGGGAAAGCATTCATTTGAAATACTGTGACAAATTCCAAATAAGGAAAATGCAAATTATTACCATTGTTCACTTGTAAGGCATCCTTCTTTCATTATAAAACCTACCCAAAGAGCATATTAGCAAAACAGTGTATTTAAAAATACTCTTTAAAACCACAAACCTCTGCAATAATTTAAAGGTGCAACATTATGATTTTGTTTGTATTGTTACAATATAGGAATTAATGAGCTAATGTTGCTGCCTAAATCACGGGCAGGGGGGAAGTTCCTGGGGAAAATACTAGAACTAACTAGTGCAGCCTGAAGTCCACACAGCGCTGATGCCCTTGACTTTTTTAATCACCATGGCAGCAGCATTTCTGATTGAATACTCACTTTTGTCAGTATCAATACATACTTAACCTTTTGAAGCCACAGTATGCATCTGAAGTAAACAATGAAATATTTCCTAATTCTCTCAGAAGGCCAAGAATCTGAAATTGTTTGCCCACACTGTGACTTAATTTCCAAACATTTCACTCCTGATATTTTGACCCTGTGCTTGCTAGCAAGCTAAGAAGCACTTTCTGACTTAAAAAATAAATATAAGCAAAAGCCTCACATTTTGCATAACTGTAAATACAATTCCACATTGGAAAGCATTACTATCCTACATCTACTGAAAAATTCTATTTTCTCCTATAATTTCAAAGCTATCTAGTGTTACTTTTCTTAATTAAGCTAGGCTGCTCTCACAATTCAAAAAGCTTCATTTTTTTCCCTGCTTAAATTAAACTCCCTGTGCAATGCAGTGACCAAAACAAATAATCTATGACCTACAAACAAGACACTTGCAGTCCCCGAAGAATTACGTTCTTGTTTCCTCTAGGTTATACATCTTTGAACCTCTCTTTGCTGTAACGACCTTCTGGTGCTCATTAGCATGCTGATTACCATTAACACAGCTATAATGCAGCAATTTTCTTGGTGTATGTTGAGGAGAAATGCTCATCTGAATGCAGTCAGGGGACAAAATTAACTGCATAAATCTGCAGCACAAACTGGATCTTGTCCAACTTTGCTTGAGTCGTCTTTCCTCTCCTGGTTGTGACATCATCATCTAGATTCCCACTGACGGCTTAATAAGTATCTCAGGGTTTCATATTTAATTTCCTTTCATCTCTGTATATTACATTTCAACTTAATTCCAAGAGTGCCTGACCACCTTATTACTTTGTCTCATAATATATATTTACCTTTAGTCTTTTAGCAATGTCCCTTAATGGCTCCTTTATGAGATTTTTTTTCCTACGTATTTTACTTTTTTATGTCTTTTCCTCCCACATTTGTATCTTTAAAAAATACTGGCTAATAGAGTATGATTTAAGTTTATGTTTTCACACACAGTGATACATCTATGGAAGCAAGTAAAAGGCTGGTGTAAGTCTGTGGTGTATATTTTTGGAGGAAGGCATAACTATTATTCTTTTGCAAGATAGTATTCTATGCACAGTCATGAAAGGAGGGGAAGTCTTAGTGAAGATGCAGTGGATAGATGAGATCTAATCTTCTTCCTTGCCCTTGTCACAGCCATTCAGTGGCTTTCTAATGACACAGGTCTTCAGGTGTGAGCTAGGGAGCACTAACTCTCCACTTGCAGGCAGTGAAACTGATGGGAAAGCTCATAGGGCACTTTGAAATTCTTGCCCTGGCTTGTTTACTGAGGGTGGCTTTGTAAGGATTACAGCTAACAAAATGAACAAACCACAACAAGAAGATTTTGAAATTTTCCCTTAATGCTTATGAAACTGGAATTATAAGAAATGCAGCAGAATCACAAACACCATTAAAATAAAACAGGATTTGATGTGATTGCAAAATAAGTAACTATGAATAATCACTCTAAGAAAGGAAAATATTGCGCATATTCAAATTAAGAATGGGTTAAAATTCAAATATATTCTTCAAAAATGTTGAGCTCTAGTTATTTTAACTTTTAATAATATAGAATAATTTTTACTTTGCTTTTCCAGATTAAAATAGCTAGCTAGAAAGTCTCATACGGTGGCCCATGCCTGTAATCCCAGCATTGAGAGACGCTGAATCAGGAGGAACACAAGTTCAAGACCTGCCTGGGCAATTTAGTAAAGGGTATGTACGTGTGTGTATGTGCGTGTGTGATACATAGCTCAGTGAGAGGGCCCTGGGTTCAATCCCCAGTACAGAAAAGAAAAAAGAAAAGAAAAGAAAGAAAGAAAGAAAGGGCCAGGGATTTAGCTCAGTGGCGTAAGCGCCTGCTTGGCAAGCGCGAGGTTGTGAGTTTGATCCCCAGTGCCACAAAAAAAAAAAAAAAAAAAGAAAAAAAAAAGAAAGAAAGAAAAGACAAGAAAAGACTGAAGCCAGGTCCAGGGTTGCATACCTATAGTTCCAGCCACTCAGGAGGCTGAGGAAGAGGATTGCTTGAGCCTAGGAGCTCCAGGCCAGCTTGGGCAACATAGTGAGACATTATCAAAAGAAAAGAAAAGATAAGAAAAGAAAAGAAAACAAAACAAACCTTCACCTCCTGATCACTTCCTGGCACTTCTCAGTATAGATGGAGTGGATAAAGGGATGGGGCAAAGGAAAATAAATGCGACTAGAATATTACTTCTCATAATACATTCTGATTTATTCTACATTAGCCATAATACTAAAGTGCTGTGGATACTCACAGAAAGGAGAAATTAATTTTGATTCTTCTCTGTGGACATAATGATGGAACAGAGAAGAAAGCTTATTATAACCCTCAAAAACACTTGACTAGTCTATAGAAGCATTATAGTTCCTGAAAATTACCTCACTGAGATTCAAATTCTGCTTTGAATAAGATTCTTTAAGTAACTTTTTAAATAGCGATTGCTCTAAAACAGATCGCTTAATTGAACTAAACTCTATGTATAACTCATCCCTCCTGTGTTTACTCTCCAAGTATGAGTTCTGTAGTAAAAGCAGCTAACCTCAAAAGTTTATTTTAGCTCTCTAACCTTCCCAATTGCTTCTCAAAGAAAAATTCATCTGCTTAAACAAAACAGCTCCAAAGATGCCCATGATTTTCTAGACACTGTCCAGATCATACAGATTAACTCTTTGCCACGTAGAAAGCACAGAATTGCTTCATGATAATCAGAAGTGGTTTGCTCCAAATAGAAGTGTGTAAAGTACAACGGAAATTATTGTTCAAACTGTTCTGGGAGTTGGCAGTCTGAGATCAGGGTGCCAATATAGTCAGGTTCTACAGAGGACTCTCTTTCTGGCTACTTTCTACTTTCTGTACCTCCTCTTACAAGGACCTCATCCAAACCCAATTACTCCCCCCGACAGAGGGCCTCAATAATGAATTTTGGGAGGACACACAATTCAGTCCAAAGCCACGGCTGTGTTACCTCCATAAAACTGTATAGCCTCTGTGAGACTTTATTTTCTCCATTTTAAGGTGAAAATAATACTCCGTGCCTTTGAGATTGCTTGATAATAACATAATAGGTAGATAAGTAAAAGCACCTATTAAAGATGGTGCATGATGAATGGGAGAGACTGGATAAACATTAGTGTCCTGTTCCTCATCTCCCTGCCCTTTCCTGCTACAGTTACAAGGAAAATAAACTGGCGGCCATTTAACATGGTGTGTTACCATTCAAACTGTTTTTAGCAATATGGAGAAAGTACTGTGGTTGCTCACAGAAGGAAGAAATTAGTTGTGATTCTGCCCCCTGGGCTGTGTGAAGGTGTAGGGGAGAGTCTGAAAAGGAGGAGATATTTGAAAAGTGTTTTAAAGATGGGGCAGAATTATCCTAGGCAGAGAAGATGAGAAGACCTTATAGGCTAAGCAAAGACATGCTTGCACGATCAGTCAGAGTTTGTTTGGGGAATCTGCTGGTGTGGCTGTGAGTACATTGCTAAGGATTTCAACACACTCTAAGGCAACTTTTCCCCCTTTGAAGCTCCATACCTTATAGATGAGCTGTAGCTGACTTTCTACAGGTAAGAGAAATGTGTGCATAGATTACTACATATGCCTTGGGAAGGCTGCAGCAGGCTGGCTTTTGGAGTTTCAGGAATAATCTCTTTGCTGGGACATTCAAATGTGAGCAGGCACTTGTGGCTAGTTTCCGCCTTTTATATAGCCTGGTGGATCTCTAAGCAGCCATTTTTTAATATCCTTGGAAAGATGTCTGTTAAGGAAAAATCCTTTGCACATTGTTTTGAATGCTAGCAGATCCCTATCTAGTAGGGAAAAAAGTTTTATTTCCTAAGTGGAGACTAAAGGAGCCACTTACATTCATAACTCAGGCTACCCTAAGTTGTGATCTTTCTTTTTGAAATAAAACAAAATATCAAAACTTTCTTTTTTCTTAGAGTAAAACAAAATATCAAACCCTCTTTCATTCTTATTAAAATGATAGCTCACATTAGCATTAACAACTACAAAATGCAAAAAAAAAAAAAAGGAGAAAAAATATTCTTACTACCCAAAGAGAGTTAATGTTTAACTTCTAGGGGTTTATACATTCTTTCATCTTTAACTTATGTACACAATATTTTACTTTCTACATAGATAATCTATTTTTATTGCACTTTATTGAAAATAAAGTAGTTCCCAAATATAATTATGACTATGTAGTATTTTCATGTGAGATTATACAGTAATTAATTCTATATTTTTGTTCATTTTAGCTTTCTTAAAACAATTCTATGCCATTCTCTCATAGGTTGTGAATTTTGCACAAGTTAATTACAGCAAAGTTCTAGAAATACAATATTTTAACTTTTAGGTATATACATTTTAAAGATAGTTGATAAATGTTATGTTACTGACTCCAAAGGATGTACAAACATAAAATTTGACCAAAATTTTGGATCAAAATCTGTTTTTGTACTTTTCTAACATTGAATACTTGCAGTTTTCCTTAAAATTGCTGGTTTGATATATTCTTTTAAAGAATAAGTTTTAATAGGAAAGGACTACTTGAGATTTAAAAGTTGGAAAACTGGAGGGAATAGATAGAGGTAAAAGGAAGGGCTTTAAGAGTTCAAGTATGCAGCTCATCTAGTTTATCTTTTCGCCTGGTGTTAGCCCTGAGTTGCAAGAAGTACATGCTACATTTTATTGGAGAAGTCATGACTTTTTGGAAATCTAAAACAGAGCAAACAAGAAAACAAAAACATTTCCCTATTTCTCTGTTTTTCTACACATAGACTATTTTTTTCCTTGTTGGAGTTGCCTTCATTATTGCAAGAATGAAAAGACATTTGGCGGAAGTGAGACTTTGACCTCACTGCTAGGGCTATCCTTGCCCTCCCCAAAGACCTCTGTGGAAGTGAGCCCAATGATTCCTATTCTGCAGGCAGGATTGCTTGGTAGATTTTCGAGATGTAAATTTTTATTTATTTGATGACAGAAAATAATTGGAATTTTCAGAAGATAAATTATTGAGGGGATGATGGAAATAAAATCAACAAAGAGGAATTTAAAAAAGTGATTTTTGTAAGCAATGCCACTTTACTCACTCATGATTTACTGAATCATAAATCCAGAGCTGAGTATAAAGAAAGGGCTTGTACCTTGAGGTTGACAAAAGTTGCAAATAGAGTTGTAATGTAACCAAGAGGACTGTTTATGGCCTGGTATGGAGTGTGGGAGGGGACTATTTACAGAATAGGTATAGTCATGAGACCGAGACCTGATCATTCACTATGGTATTGTTTAAGTTTGACATGCTGCTTTATCCCACACCTCTGTATCTCACTGTAAAATAGGAATGATGAAAATCTTCCCCAAGAGTGTGGGGATTAAATGACATCTCTGTTTAATACTTAGAAAACATCTGGCTCATAGTAAGTGGTCATGAAGGAATAGATCATGTAGTTGTAACTGACTGAGTTCTCAACAGGCTAACTACACTAAACATTACACTGTAATCTTATTTCAGTTAAATTTAATTGTGTCAACTTGATTGGCTTGGGAGCTACCAAGGGAATTAGTGAACTGCATTTCTGGGTATGTCTGGGTGGGTCATGGAAACATGACTTTTAGTACTTAGCTGGTCCTTTGCCCTTCTTCTTTAGCATTGTTCCTGTGTGCTCCACTTCTCCATTGCTATTAACTGAACATCTTTCCTAAACCATACTATTCCGCCATGACTCCTTTGGAGTCATCTGACTATGGACTGAATTCCTTGAAATCATGAGTCAAGTTAAGCCTGTCCTTTAGGTTCTGGGTATCAGGTATTGTGTTGCAGGGGCAGGAAAGCTGACTAATACATGCCTTATGTGTCAACACTATGTAAAATGAAGTAGCTACCTTCTAGTAACTGTTTCTTCATAATTTTACAATGTTCACTAATTATAACAAAATGCAAACAAAGCCATTAAGTTGTCACACAGTGGGAAAGATACAATGTCAATCGTAGTCCTACTTCATTGAAATTTGAGCCCTATTCAACCAGAAAATAGATCTTGGTGGAGACAAAAATTAAAGACAGCATGTTTGCTTTTAAGGAAAAATGGGATTTCCTACTGGCTTCTTAGACTAAGATGAAAGATAGCTGATTTTTTTTTCAGGGAACAGATTAGGTTTTATCAATTATACAATAAATTTTCAAACAGTCTTATTCATTGATATCTTAGGAAAGTGAAGTTCTAGCCAAATGACAAATCAGATCCTAGAAAATAAATTCAGATACAAAAAAGCATTGAACAGGAGATTAGAAACAACTGATGCATGAGTCAGTGAGATCATCTCTAGATTGATGAATCAGAGATATTGAAGATGGTATGATAAATGCTAGATTCCGAAGTGTCAATTTATCCCTTTACCCTTCCCATTGTCTAGCAGGGCTTATATGTACAATGCTCCAGAGCTACTCATTTCCAATTTGAGAACATTGCATTTTATTTTATTATCATGCCTTTAATATAACACTTTATAATGCTTCAGTATAAAGAGAGTATTTTCTGTGTCCAACCAATTTAATGTGTAATTCCAGAAACAGTCTGTTGTTTTCATCAAGAAACCATTCTTCAAAGATAGAATGTTAGCATTTTAATAGATAACTCTTATTCCAGAGATGGCTACCTCAAATTGTACAGTCAACTATGCAGAGTTCAACTAACACTGAGATAATGTTAAGTCACCCAAAGAAAGTAAAAAATGAATTGTTATTGGTGAAATTAGTAGCTTGTTATTTAGCATATTTAATGTCAGAGATGGGCTCTCATTATGAAGTTAAAGCATAAAAATTTGAATTGGTCAACATACTTTTTGAATGAAGTTTATTTATTAATTTAATTTTATTAGTATTCTACTATGCTCCCTTTCTCTTGCATGAATAAAGTTTAAGAATCCTATATTGTCTGTAACTATTACTTCTAGGCACAGGATTTGCAGTCCCAAATGGCCCTGTGTTAAAAGTTTAAGAGGCTTAGTGTCTGCCTGATATGACTTACTAAAGTGATAGGAATTTGCCTCTAGAATATGGTCCATCTCAGAATTGCCTAAAAATTGCATTGAGTTTTCAGGAGAGACAGGAAAGTGTTTTGAGTTTAACTTAATAATAAATACTTATTTAGTAAGTGATTGAATGTGTGGAAGAATTGTCCTTGGAATGGTGTTTATTAGCAAAGTTGTGTTATATAGGAGTAGCAATGGAATTCTTTCACTCACATCAAATTTTTCAGAGACTATCATGCCTACTAAAAATAAACTATGGATTTTATGTGGTTGAATTGTCTTAAGTAAAATTAAAATGCTTGCATATTTTGTAAAGTGCCCTTTTCATTAGTTTTGTTCACTCTACTTGCTCAAAAATGTTTAGTGTAGATTATCTTAGCATCTCTGTTTAGCATTGCTGCTATATTTAAATTTCTAAAATTCCAATATTGTGTTCTTTCTTTCCTCTGGAAAGAAAGATTCAGTGACATTTGGTTATGATGAATGTGGAATTTGCAGCCTTTAATTTTTCCCAAAGGAAATGTTAGTAAAGGGAGAGAAAAGGCTTCCCTTGAATGTGCAGATGCAATAGTACAGGGATAAAAACCTGTCACAGGGCCCAGAAAGGGACAAGGCCAAGGGCAGGGCAGAGGAATGGCCACAGTGTTGGTCTGGAGAGGATTGGGAAGGGCTAACAGGAAATCTCCTTTCTAGATAGTAGCTTTTAATGGTGACTATTTACTGAATGTTTCATTTGTATATGGCACTGTGATGAAACTCTCAGTAAAGATTGTGATTTAGCTATTTAAAATATCTGTGAGGTAGTTATTATTGTTCTCATTTTACAGAAAAGTAAACTGTAACTCAGAGATGTTAAGAAATTTGCTCATGAGTGGCAGAGGCAGAAATCAAATCCAGGTCTGTCTGATCCTAAAACTTACAGTTCTGCTCTCCAGATAACCAGCTGCTCCCCTCAAGCTCTCTAGACTTGCTTTTCCTTTCTTTTTTAAAACTTTACTTAAGAATGGAGATTTTTATTTACTTCTGAGTCAGTGCTATGCAATTTCACATACACATTTACTCACTTTTATATCCTTGCAGTAATTTGATTACTGAATCCTATATTCTACGGACACTTTGGAAGAGTCTGTAATTTAGGAAAAGAAAAGAGGTAGTTCTCTGTGTCCTCTGCTGTAACATCCTAGCATGATTCCGAGTATTTTGAAGGACCTTTTACTTAAAGAAATACTGAGAGCAGATTATGTAAATTATCCTCCCACCTCAGAGACTGATGAAAGTATTTTCCATTCTTTTTTTTTCAAAGATAGGAAACCCATGTTTGTAATAGACAAGTTAGGAAACAAAACAAAAACAAAAAGAATTGATAATAATACTGCCATTCAGTGGTTACTCCTCTTAAGTTTTCAGAATATAAATATTTTAAGTTAGTTTTACCTGTCTACCTACAGTTAAAAAAATAGAATCACAATATGGGTATTATTTTACTACTTGTCAATGCATGATAAGCAGTTTTCTGAATCACTGAATACAGATGTGAAATATACAATCTTAATTGAAGATTTAAAATTGTTTTCAAATGTGAAATACACAATCTTAATTGAAGAATTAGAATTGTTTTCATTGTTACCTTTCTTTTTACCCCTACCCCGATGAACAGCTCAAATTCTCTTACTACAATTGTGTTGAAGAGATAAGTATGACATTGTTAACCAAGGGAAAATGAGAATTGTTTACTAAATGTATCTGTACTATTTTCTCCCAGCATTACTTTGACAGCAGATGCAGTATTTCGAGAAAAGTAATGTATTGACACAACCCTAAAATCAACTTCTGTTTGATGATCACAGACAGCATACAGAAGCCATTTGATGTTGTGCTGTGTAAATTTTGATACATTTTGTCCTGGGAATGGGGTCAATATGGTTATAGATCGAAGCATAGGCACTTTGACAGCTGTAGAATCAATGTTGTTTTGCATTTCCTTTATTGATAAACTTTACAGGACCGCACTTAAACCCAGCTCTGCATTTGCATTTTGGTAAAAACATCTCCAAAAAGTGGATGTTAACTATTTGACATCTGATAGAAGTGGCAAGTAAAGCATTCCTCTTTCAAAGTGAAATAATTATACACTATCAACACAAATTTCCTTATTTTATTTTTAGGTCTGTGTGGTATTCTATTCCCTTTCCTCTCTTTGTGTACCTAATAGTTATGATTGTTAATATTAAATAATCACTACACAAATAAACCTACCATCTCTATCTGTATCTGCATCTGTATATATCTATATCTATCTATATACATTGCAGATGTTTTAAATCATAGTTCTTTACTGGTGGTACCCAGATAAGGTAGATAACCCTACAAATTAAAAACAGTCATAAATAAACCCAGATCAAACAAGAATAGCAAGAAGAATTCAAGCTTTTTATCCCCCATCTTGAGAGGAATGCAAGGCACCCAGTCAATCTTGGCTTTCTTGGTATTGAGGCTCTGGCCATTCTCAGCTGTATGAACCAAAAACCATGAGAAAGAAGTAGGAAGTTGAAACACATGTATATGTCAGAGAGTTGAAAGGTGAATCTCAGTATTTCCCATGTGAGTGTGTTTTGATTTCATATCGATATGTTTATTTTCTGTCTTACCTGGCGCTTCAGAGGCTAAAATTTAAAGCGTGAATCTTGACTGAAATACTGAATCACTCCTCCAGAGACTGGTTTCAATACTTAGGTCCCGGCATTGAAAGAACCTGCAGCAGAAAGTATTTTCTTTATTTATCTTTTTGTTTTTAATCCTCAGTCTAACTTAGACTGATATTTCTGTAAAGTACAAAAACACGTTCTTGGTTGTCATGGCAATACCAAATCACTATGAAAGTTTTTATACACTCAATTTGCATACCAGTAAGAGACAATTCAAGTAGTAGCAGTTTTCATGGACTAAACATTAATTTGGCATTTTAGAGACTGACACAAATCTGTTTTAGATTTTAAGTGTCTCAGACTTGTTTCAGGATTATGACTTGTAAGATGATAACGACTTTGATTTAAAATGTTCCAAGCACTGTGCAATAAGATGGGAGAATTTGTTATTTATTGCTTCCTCGTTTGGTGATGGGGAAACTTCAATGCATCACTTTCAGCCTTTTCTTTAGGCAGTCACTTCTAGAATGAATTGCTGGGAGAAATCATAATTAACAGATAACATGAATCTAGGGACATACACACAAACACACAAGTAACAGTCATTGTAAATATGTGTAAACCTTGGTGAAAATTGGTGCAAGAAATCCAAATGAGTCTAAAGAATACAGGATTTACCAGGTCTTCTTTCAAGTCATTATAGGTTTTTCAATGGAAGGTGAATTTTTTCACATAGAAAGTAGCTTGAAGGATCCTGATTTTTCTGGCAGACATAAATCTATGATTTTTTTTCTTACTTTGGAGGCAACGGCTTTTGGAAGGGAAATGAATAGCTTAGATGAAATAAGTTAGTTATAACTAACCATAGATACCATGTTTTTTATTAACTGAGAGAAAACTCCAATGCATCTGACTTTTTGAACCTATCTCCATGATCATATTATAAGTCCATGAAATGTTTATACACATTGTTCTTGTGCTGTTAGTTTTCTGTGGGCCACCAGATTTTTCTCTTCCCTACTTTATTCTACAAACGAGCTGGAAGTTTGCCTAAGCTGAGTCAGGAGAAAAAAGGTGAATAGATCCTATCCAAAGGCACCAACAGCCAAACAGATGTGGTAAGAGCGATGGTTCTGATGTCGTAAGGCACCTGGCTACTGCCTCTCAGATTCAGGAAAATGGCACCCAGAGAGATGCTTTGGAAATGAGTCAAATGATCCATGATGGGAGAAGTTGATTTATTTGTCTAAATACAAGCACGAGGCACTGAAACTACCCTCATCATCAATGTTTATGCAAGGCCATTATAATATTTTTGCATTATCTCTCCCTTTATTAATTCATCCAAGCAGTCTATTTGCTTTTTTGGCCCAATGTAGCCCATTGAGCAAACATCTTAATTGAGTTGTTCATTATGGTGCCTAGATCTTTTTCCTGAGAGGTGCCAGCTAATTCAGAGCCCGTCAGACCCATTAGTGTGTGGAAACTTTAGATGGTCTTTTTCAATATACATTACTCTGCAACGAACTACTTGGGAGTGCATTGGCCATGCTGAACCTAATCAATTTCTCTTGTCTTCTCCAGGAATAGCACAAAACCACCCAACGTTTCAGCTAACCTTGAAAGTAGTGCTGTGTTCTTTTGGTTCAACTAGTTGGTTACATTTCAATTATTTTTTTTCAGGAGCTACATATTCAGAGTTTGGTTGTCAAACTCTTACTGCTTTTATCTCAAACCAAAGTTATATTTGACGTGTTTTCTTTTTTATTTCAGAAATCTCTACCTGAAAAAACTGTGAGCATTACCAGTCTAAAGAATGGGAAAATCATAAAGACTATGCCTCATAAGGAAATCCCACATAAAGGAAAAGGCAATGGATTCTATAATGTAAACCACATCTAATCATTCTGCATACCTTTGAGTCTAGCAAAGCTCTGCTTTTCTTATATTTTGAAATTTGATTTTTTTTAAACAAGTTGAAGTTGTGGGGTCTTCTTTTTCTTTTACTTTTTAAATTCTCCATCAATAATCTTGAAAATTTAAAGGAGGAAGTAATATCCAGGGTCCATCCTGCCAAGAGATGTTCTTTAATTTTTTTCTTAAGGAGTTGGGCTTCTAATAATATATTATAAAAGAAGGATGTTATATTCTGTGATACAACCACTCTTTTATTTCATCTGTATTTTTACCTAGTTAAAATAAAAATACTATTTCACTTCTTGACTGTAGAATATTTAGAATAGTTATGAAGCTAGTCTACTAAGTCCATTACTGTTTCAATTTTAAATTGAGAACATTTCAAATTACATAGGAAATAATTCAGGATAAATCATATTCTCTGTGGTGAAATGCAATTTGGCTATAGCTCTTTTGATTACCACTCCCATCACCCATTGTCTCCAGATAATGGTAGTGGTTGGACTCTTGTTTTCCACTTTATTTTCATATAAATGTACTGAAGAAAGTAAACGTTGCTAATATGACATCTTTGATTTGGCTAATCTAATTGAGTTTGAGTTAAATGATAAGTAGTAGCAGTAGTAATGATAGCATGCATTACTGTTGATAATGGCATAAAAACCCAAATACAGCTGCATTTTGAGAGTAAATTTTTTTCCAAGTGATAGGTAAAGGTCAATAGGAACCATTTGATTCTTCATCTCTATACTCTTAAATGTAATTTCAAATTGAAAGTTTCAAAAGAAAGTCATTAATAGCCCATGTTTCAATGATAAATAATACCAGAAATTTACACATAAATTTCTATATCTATATCATCTATACTATGTCTATGTTTATGTCTATGTCTCTCTATCTATCATCTATCTATCTATTTATCTATCTTTTCAAATTCAGATATCTTTTGTAGTTACTAGGAGATTTTTGGTCACCAAGGATGATGATCAAACAAGAAGGTGTTTATTGACAAATGTAGGATCCAAAAGTGATGCTCAATTGGCTGTTTAATAAGTGGTTCCAGTGATAAGAATATCAACTTTACATGTTACAAATGTCACAAGTCCTAAAGTAACTGTGACGGTTTGCCTGCTCACATTTTTCTAGTTTTATCAATTACCTATAGATTCCTGGTTCCTCTCTAACTTCCTGGTGAAGGATTGACACCACTGGCAACTAGTGTCATTGCCAAAGAACTAGCAGCAAAGTACATATAAAATGACATTTCAAATATTTGATTACCTAAATAGATATCTATGCCATTTTATATATATATATATATATATATATATATATATATATGACATATATAATACTTAGGCTTTGATAAATTACAAAATCATAAATAAAAAGCAGACAAAATATTTACTGTGATGACATTTTGGTCCACTTTTCCTCAACTCAAAATTGCAAAATTAAAAATAAAATAGGACCTAAGAATATATTATTTCAACAGTGAACACAAATGTACACTTGACACTTTATCTCTGATGAATCAGAAATACAGACCCATTTCATTTTTTCATGTTCTGAGGAGTTAAGGCATTTGAAGGCAAACATCATTTTAATATACTCTGTAAATAACTGTGGATATAAATGTGTGTTATTCATAAACTTTTCTTGGGGGAAAGTATCAACATACAGAATAGCTACTGCTTTAACATCAGATGCCTGGGTGTGGTTATTCCTGAGACACAGTTGTCTCATTGCTTCCTTCTTTAGATCAAAGATTTTAATATTGCATTTTGGAGTATTTCAGTATCTCCAGAGTATGCTGTTATTCAACTAGCTCAGCACAAATGCCTGTGGAATAAATGATAGCAATATGTATCCACATATAGAGTAAATTGTGGAAAGGAAAAATGGGAAATGCAGAGAGAAATTTTGATGGAATGCTAAATTTTAAAAAAATTTCAAGAATTAAAGAAATATCAGGGTTAGGGATATAGCTCAGTGGGGCAGTGCCTGCCTGGCAAGCACAAGGTCATGAGTTTAATTCTTGGCACAAGAGAGAGAAAAAAAGGAATGTCATAAGGAAAAAAATCTTCAAGTTAGATAAGCATGTTCTAATATTTTTATTTTGTATTTGCTCATTGAAAAACAAGGAAGTATAATGAAGATAGTATTACAACATTATTCTATGTGTGCGGCTGTTGCATATATGCATATGAACGAATGTCTGAATATATTAAATCAACCTGTTTGAGGTATATTTTACATATAAAATAATGTTTGTATGTTAAATATTGACTTTAATAAGTCTTGAAACTCTATGCCTCTTCGTCACCTTCATATGACCCACATATAGAACGTTACCTTTTAATTTAAGATCTTTTCCCTTACTGCAAGCAGCAAATGAAGCTATTTCAAGAAAAGGAGTAACAAACATAAACTCTTCAGAGTTTCCTACATTTTAGCAGAGTCTCAGTTTCAGAAGGGAGCTTAGGATGCAAAGCTCAGGCACGGGAGCCCGAGAGTCAAAGTTATGATTAGCTGAACAATAAGCTTGAGAGAATTCTCCATGGATTTCCTGTAGGAACGTTTTCATTATTTAGTCTTGCTAAAACAATCCCTTGGACTGTGGAGATGAAGGGGAGTTAGAAAAGAAAGCCAATTTGTTACAGTATTGTAGTGCAGTAGGGTGGTATAAATAGTGATGCATATTTTAGTATAGAAAGCCAGTTTCTCAACTATCGGCAGTGCAGAAGTGGTATAGGAAGGCATCCAAAAACTTCATTTCTCCACAAAAAGGAAAGGAGTGCCAGAGAGAAAAGCTACAGCCCTGGTATAAAGGAATCTAGATGCATTGAGTATAGCTAGAAGCTGGTGGGAATTTGGGCATTAGCAGAAAGAGATCAAACCAAGGATGATATTGCCTAAAAGACAGGAGACTCTTTCCTGTATTCTCTCCTAGGACTCAAGCTACGATAACAGTTACTCAGAATTTGGATAAACCCTGAGGATAATGGAAAAAGGGAAATCTTGAGATGTGAGAAAACACCATTTTGACAAAAGTTAAATTTTGCTACTAGGTAGAATGGCTCTCAACACAGAGATGAAATTAAATTACAGAAAAAGAAAGTTTCTTTGCATACCTAAATTTTGAGAAATTTGTACTCACTACATAAGCAGAATAAGTAAATCTAATATTATGCTATAAACCAAAAGTAGTAAAACATGCACATTGCTCAACCCTATCGAGTAACTGAATTGACAAGTGGTGTTATGTACTTAATCTTTTTGGTCTATCAATAGCTTGTAGCAAAGAAAATCTAAGACATTTCTTTACATGAAAACATAGAGAACTATGAAATACCATCCCTGAATATTCATTGATTCAGTTTATCCAAGAAGTCAGTGCAATGCTTTTACCTGTCACATACTTGATATCCCAGTTTCTACAAATACATTTCCTAGAGACTATGAGGAATGTGGAGAAGGGTTATAAGAGTATTAATTAGGGGTGGGCATATTGGATGACAAAAGTGTGATCATGCCAATAAACAAAAGCAAATGTAAAGGAAAAGATGGATATGAGTAAGTTCTTGAAGATTTATGTTAACATTACAAAATGGAACAGGAGCTTTTAGGCAATATTATGATTTAGATATGAAATGTTTGCCAAAAGTCTCATATTTAGAGGTACTGCATGGTTGGAATAGTTGGGTTACTGAGGATATGATTAATATTAATTAATAATTAACTAATATTAACTCCACCCATCTTTCTCTCTCTCTGCTTTCCGGATACCTTGATGTGAGCAGCTTTTCTCTAGGCCCTTCTACTGTGCCATTTCTGCCTTGGATTCAGTCAACCATGGAGTAAACCCACAGAAACTGTAAGCCAAAATAGTTCTCTCATTCTTTAAATTGCAAGGGTGGATATTTTGTGCCAGTGATGGGAACGTAATTGATACAGGCAATGATAGCCTCATGGTAATTTAGATGTTATGAGGAGGGAAAAAAAGATTATCTTAGTTATCTAAGGAAGTATCAGTAGCCTTGCTTGGTGGTGCAGTAAGAAAAGGCTTGGAGAAATGAAACCAATTTCAGATTCTAGTCTGAATAACAGACCCAAAGGGGTATGTCATTCTTGATCTTGGTCTGCATGCAGTTAAATGAATACAAATGTATAGATCAGGACAAGGGACATAGCATCCAGGAGAAGTGGCATCAAAGCCTAGAAGGTGCCAATGAGTTCATTTGTAGCTGGGTTGCTGTCACCAGCAGAGATGTGGAGATTCATCTAAGTAACTCAGGGATTATAATGGCAAGTGGAGCTCTGAAAGGAAATCAAGGGAGTAATCCAGTCTGTGAACTAAGCTAAAGCAAAGCAAGCAAGGAGGAGAACTCTAAGATAGCAGGACCCCTTCCCTGGCACCATGGACAGAGACTGCGCTAAGGGTGGGCAGCCTGGATTGATTACAAAGGGGCATAAAGAAGGCAGGCTGGCTGCTGCTGCTTCACTACTTTGCTTCATGCTGCCTTGCTGGCTTCCACCTGCCATGAACTGTTTCTCTTCTGTGATGCCCCTCTGCCATGCCACACCTCCTAGGAGCCAGCCGACTATGAACTGAAACCTCTAAAAACTGTGGGCTACAATAAAGATTTCCTCATTTAACTTTTGGGTGTTGTCTCAGCAATGCAAAAAGTAATGAAGACACCACAGAAGGAAGAATTAGAGCTGGACTAGAAAACCCAGTCTAACAGCATATACCCGTCATCCATTTGGCACACTGCTGAGTTGGGAAGTAGGGAGTAATAAAACAATTCCTTGACCAATAATCCACTCATTTAAAAAAAATCTAAAATACTTTTAATCAGACAGAAAAAGATTTTGATAAGTTAATGGTGTTTAATGGCAAAGAAAAGTTGTCCTTGATATGCAATAGAAAATGTGCTATTTTCCAGGTTAGACATGAGTGGCACAAACAGTGAAATCCTTTCTGATTACTTCTATTATCTGTAATTCATTTGATCATTCATTTGATTCTCCTGGAATTGTAAAGAATTGGCCATACTAGTCTTACAGTTTTAATTTTTTCTTTAGATTCTTAAATCCTGTAAGTCAGTTTTGATAGAACTCTAAGAGGGGACTTCATGAAAACTCTCCTTCCTTCTTCCTTCCCCCTCCCTCTCTGCTTTCATTCTTCTCAGTTTTAAAAACAGGGATGATAAATCCTGGAAGTTATAGAAGTTAGTTCTTGTATACCTGTAACACCTACAACATGTAGTAGAGTCACTATATATGGCTTTAAGAGAACCCATTATACCAGATATTGGTCTTTGATTTTAATTATTCCATTTGAGAATTTTTTAGAGCATTTTGAACCAGATCTTCTTGATGAGTACCTCATTTCCTCCCAGAAATAATTATAATGAGAGAAGAGTGAATACCT